>MCJB01002003.1:51378-119992 GCA_002018475.1 Nicotiana obtusifolia
ATATATATATATATATATATATATATATATATATATATATATATATATATATATATATATATATATATATATATATATGTAAAACATTTCAAAAATGGATATTTGATGAGATGATAATTATATTAAAGTTGAAAACTGACCTCAAATTCCAATTGGGCAATCTCCATTGTCTCAAGATGTTTCTTTTGTTCTTTACTACAAGTACAGCATGTTATATTCTTCAAACTTTCACTCAGGAATTTGTGTTCCAAAAGGAGCATTTGGTGTTCGAGCATAAGTGCCTTGTTTTCCAACTTTGCGCTAAGTTTCCGAGAAGCCATTGCTTAGAAACTAGAGCAAATTAAGATAAGCCTTTTTTTGCTTTACTTTGTTGTATGACTTGCTTCTCACAGGAGGAAAAACCCCTTTAAATAGATTGTTTTCATAATGTTCTTACCTAAAACAATTTTGGAAGTTCATATTGTTGTAATAGGATATTATTGAATTCTAAAAATTTAGAATATCTTGAGAAAATGGTAAGAGATTGATTTTGCTATACAATTTCATGAGATTAATTGAATGTAACCTAAGAATGCTTAGATCGGGTCTCTAGATCTTGAAATATAGGTTTTTAGATATAAATTTGAAACTCGACAAATTGTGGGTGCCAAATTTGAGTGCACATCAGGATATCACTTGCGAGAAAAAGGGAAAATGACATTGTATAACTGCTCTCAAAATAATAGTTAAAAATAAATAGTTTTTGTATATTTATACATATTTATAAGTAATATAATATATATATTATATACTTTTTCAGTTATCGAATATAAATAGCTTCACCCATGGACTAAAAGGGATATTTGCAATATGGAAAACTCTATGTAACTAAAACTGGACATGCCCAACTCGAAACAACTTGCAGATATACGTAATAGTGGTGTGTGTCATATTGTATACGGGTATAATCGGGTTTATGGTACATTCCGGTCTCCGACAAAATAAGTCAAGCTTGAGACCGAAATCGAGGCAAAAGTCTCATCGAGTCAGAACCTGGGAGCATGACGCCCGCCCTCGAGAATATCGGGGTCATGGTTTGGAATCGGTCCTAGTCTTGAATGACTTCGAAAAACATTGTCGAGCAATCAAGCACGGGCAAGGGAGGACCGAGATATCCTTGACCGGTCGGATATCGCGGCGGAAATCTCGGCACGTATCGATAAAGAACCGGCAATCAGTTAATTAGAGGATTTTTTTACCTTTTATAGAGTTGTAGCTAGAGTAGGATTCCCTTACTATATAAAGGGGTCTGATAATTCATTAAACACGTTGTAACACGCGTTCAAAAGTAATATACTATTATTTTATCTGTCATTAGCTCTTTCTCTTGTTCATCAGTGCTAGCCATAGCGAGCCCAGATCGAGGGTGAATATTTTACTAAGGCTGGAACTATCATCCTCGTACGGTTTCAATCCATTTTATTTTTGTTTGTTTAGTTTGATTTAATCTATTGCTTTGTATCAAATTAATCTGTGTATCCTTAAAACCACTTACAAATTTAATTGTTATCCGCTTTTGAGGGTAAACAGTTTGGCATTCACCGTGGGGCTAAGGATAATAGCGGCAATTTGATACAAATTACCATAACACACCCTATTTTTCACTTGTTCTTTGGAGTATCTTTCGTTCCAGGTAAGAGTGGCTAACGGTTCGGTTCACACCGGACCGGACCGGTTTTGGATCGAAAATCAGCCCGGACCGGTGGAAACCGGACCATATATTATTTTGGAGTGCCGGTCCCGGTAGCGGGACAGTTTGTCCTTTTGAAACCGGATGAACCGGTACAAAAAAGGGCCAGAACCGATTCGAAAAAAAAAAAGCCTGGCAGTTTAGAAACTAGCCGTTGGCAACGACTCTATTGAGCTAATAGCCGTTGTCCAACAGTCATTTTCACCCCATAACCACCCCTAACTATTTTTTTCCTATAAATTCCCCATTATTTCATCATATATTTTACACAATTCATCCAATTCTCTCAAACTCTCTACAATATTACTATTTTTCTACTTTGGCTATTTGTGTAAATTATACAATTTTGATTCTTTATCAAGTTTTAATTGCAGTTGCTATCAAGTGAAGATTCAAGTTTCAAATTCACCTCAATTATACGGTTATATTTAGTTGGTCGCTCCTACTTCCTACTTTTTAATTATATTTTTGTCATATATTTATTTTATTTGCTATAATTATGTCTCAAAGCAGTTGAATTGGAACTAGTAGTAGGGGATGGGCACGTGGTCGTTGGAGAAATAGGGGTAAAGGAATTGCTGGTAGTTCTAGTCAACACATAGATGATTCTCAATATTATCATGATTTTAGCTCTAATTATTCACTTGATTCTCAACACATAGAAGCGCAATATAACTATGAAACTGGGGTTAATTTAGAAGAACCACATGAATTTCAAGCTAGTCCACCTGAAGTTCAGTCTGACTTGCCTCCTGTACCTCCTACTAGAGTCCCGGTTAAATATAAGGACAGATCTGAGGTGTGGGAATTTTGCGCAAAAGAAAGTTGAAAATCAGACGGCCGTATATGGTCTTTGTGGAATGGAGTGGGTTTTTAGAAGTGGGGGTAATGAAGGTGGGACGGGTAAAATTAGGACTCACTTAAGAAATAAACATCCTAAGGAATGGTCAATGCGGGCGGGGGGGTTATTTATTTAGGAACCGAACATGGGGGAGTAGCACATGATGAATCTTCGGGTATCCAAGCGAAAATTAACCAAACAACAGGAGGGATTCTTACTTATGATAAACAAAGAGATAGGGAAAATATTGTTAAACTAGTTGCGGTAGAAGGTTTACCTTATAGTTTTCCTTCTTCTATTGGTTTTGTTCGTTATATTCAGGCTACACATAATCCTTCTTTTAAACGTTTTCCAAGAACTACTGTTAATATTATTAAATTTAAGAACAAATATAGAGATTATTTGCATTATTTATTTGATAACTTTGACACTAAAGTATGCCTTACTACGGATATGGGTCATTCTACAAATAATTATGATTATATTACAGTTACTGTTCATTGGATAGATCCCGCTTGGGTATTTCAAAAATATTTTATTGCTTATAAAGTTGTTGATGAACCACACACAGGTAATTATATTTCCAAAACAGTTTCATCAATTTGTTGTGCATATTGTTTAACTAACAAAGGTTTTAGTATTACAGTAGATAATGCTACAAACAACACAGAAGCACTTAGGAACTTGAGACCTATTTTGAAACTCCCTCCCCCCCTCGGTTCCCTTTTAAGGAACTTTTTCATTTTAGATGTGCATGTCATATTTACAATTTAGTAGTAAAAGATGCTCTTGACTTGTTTAACCACACTATTGAAAAGGTAAAAGTAGCTATTGCTTTTATATTTAGAAATAAAAATCAAGAAAGAAAAAGAGAATGGGAAAGAAAACGTATAGTATTAGGAATGCCGATTAGGAGAGTCCCAAAGGAAGCTTGTACTAGATGGAACACTTTATATGAAGCATTGACTGTCGCTTATGAATATAGAGAGCCTATTACTCAAATGTATAATAAGCATTTTATGGAACTTTATCACCTTAAAGAGGACGATTGGAACCTTGTTCAACATCTCCTTTAGTTTTTAGAAAAATTCTATCATGCTACTTTAGAATTTTCCGGACAATATTATCTAACTACTCCTACCATGTTATATTATATAGCTGGAATATCTGACAATATTATGCTACTTTCGTTCTATTTTGTAACTTTTGTCGGGTTCTGAGATATGAGCCCCACTTACGATTTTTGAGTTGAATGGATTCCCACATTTTGTGTTGATTGTATCGAATTAATTGTGACTAGATTCGAGGCGTTCGGAGGCCGATTGGCGAGGCAAAGGCATATTGGAATAAAGAACTTGCACGGTTTGAGGTAAGTAATACTTCTAAACTTGGTTATGAGGGTATAAATCCCAAAAATACGTGTTATGTGATTTGTTTGGAGGTGACGCTCATGCTAGGTGACGAGCGTGTAGGCGTGCACTGTAGAAATTATAATGTAACTGATTCCGTGAAATTGTGTAGTCAATAATCTGGTCATTATCCATGTACTTTCATGTGTTAAAGGAATTGAGTGGAGACTCGTATTAAAGATCATGTTTAGGCTACGTGCCGATATTTTTGGGACCCACAAGGGTCGTCTTACTATTGAATTATTTGTTTAAATTGTAAATTGTGTACTCAGTCACATCTATCATTTGCATATCATATCTCAGTCTCGGTTGTCATTCATTGATACATCATATCATCATGTCGGGTTGATTTTCATGTCATTTAGAGCCCGAGGGAGACTAGAGAGTTTGGGTGATATTTATGGGATCGGGCTGCACGCCGCAGCATGTTTTATTTTTTTATGCTTGGATTGGCTTATTATAGCACTTGGGCTGAAGGAGCCCCTCCGGAGTCTGTATCCCCCACAATGAGCGCAATTTTTTATATTTGGGATGGAGTTCCCTCGGCATGGAGTTTCCTTATTTATATATATATATATATATATCTGGGATGGAATTCCCTAGGTATGGAGTTGCCTTATTTATTTATTCTCGGGATGGAGTTCCCCAGGCTTGGAGTTGCCTTATTTTGTTTATATTTGGGATGGAGTTCCCTTAGTTGGATTGGCCTTATATAGTACTGAGTGACTGACTATATATATATATATATATATATATATATATATATATATATATGAGTTCCCTAGGCTGGATTGGCTATATATAATATTGAGTGATTGAGTATTCTAAGAGTGTGAGTACACGAGGTTTCCATTGTGGTACATTACATACAACCTATATTTTGGCATGTTGATATAAAGATGTCATATTCCTCATATCATGCAGAATTTATCTATTTTACTTGTATTGGGCTTATTTGTTGAACTTGAGAACATGCCTACACTTTGTACTGTTATTTCTATATTGGACTATACCTGTTGAGCTCGTCACTACTTTCAGCCCAAAGGTTAGTCTTGTTACTTATTGAGTACATGGGGTCGGTTGTACTCATACTATACTCTACACTTCGTGTGCAAATCCAGGTACTTCCAGATATGGCGGTTGCTAGATTTCAGAGTTTCATCTGTTGGAGACTATCGAGGTAGCTGCTTGTCTTCCGCAGACCTGACTCTTTTTCCTTTCAGTTATTTGTACTGTTCTACATTTTCGAGATAGTGTTTGCATCAGTCAGACTAAATGCGCATGTACTCAGTGACACCGAATTTTGGGAGTGTATTTATATCAGTATTTGTGGGATTTTCTATTAAATTTAAATATTATATTTTCAAACTTAAAAGATTATAGTGTTTTATTGAGGTTATTGGCTTGCCTAATATTGAGATAGGCGCAATCACGACAGGTGAGATTTTGGGTCGTGACAGCCTTAATCTTGAATATTTCTCAAAGCATAATACTCAATCTGATATTGATGGTTCAGATTTATGTTCTGAACTAGAAATATTAAGAAAAATAGTACAATTAAAGGATAATAGTTTATTTGATATACGCAATCAAATATTTAAAAAATTGATTCTTTTCCAAATGTCTATATTGCTTATAGAATAATGTATAGATTTGCTATATTGTCAATTGAGAAAGACTTATTAAGTGAAATTGATTACAAGAAAATTATTAATATCTTTGCATCTAAGAAAAAAATTAAAAAATAGATTTTAAATTGAAAAAATTAAGAAAAAAAAAAGTTAAGGCCCCTCGTAAAATTTGACTTTAGGCCACAAAATTAGTTGGGCCACCCCTCACGTGAAGTTTACTTGCGAAAGTCTAACTTCGGACGTAAAGCTTGGAAGGGATGTTTGTGTACTGCGTAAATCTCTGCGCTTAATATTTGAAACATATGTTGTCACTTTCATACTAAGGACACAGATCAATACTAATGTGCCTACTGTATCATGCATTTCTATGCAACCTAGATAAATACTTAATTCTAAGAAGTGAATTAAGGCTCGACTTTAGTCTCTAGGTTCGCGCCCTTCTTCAAGTCCGTCCTTTCTTTCAAAAAACAACGATAACGAGCAAGAAAATAAAAGATTAAGGCGCAACGACTTTAGGGACGTCAAAGATTTTTTGGAAGAGGCACGAATCCCTAGAGAAGCAGGAGGTCCATTGAAAATGTAAAGAATGCAACCAATAACGGAGGCAGAGTTTTTATCAAGGACGATATTCAACATCTATTATATATATATATATAAAATAAATAAAAAAATTGACCTTGCATATAAAATATAATTTTCTGGCAATAGGAGTTCGAATGAATCTCCTTCCGCCCCTGAATGCAACTGCCAACATTTAATTTGAGCAACCATGAGCATTGTAACTCAGACAAACTCAACTGCATTCAAGAGGAAATTAAACTTCCACTCTTAATAGAAAAGATTGGAATGAACTAAATTTTCAAGAAAATGCACCAAAAATAACCAAAAAAAAAGAGAAGATAAGTCTCAAAATTAGTCTATCAATATAAAAAAACAACATTAACATCTCAGTCTTGAGATTTCACAAGTCACATTGAAGGGAAAACACCATCCTTCAAATTTATTTTTGTCTAAGTTTTAAAATCTCTTAGAAAATAGAAAAAAACAATATAACAACATGAAATTAAACCACCATCACTTTTTTAATCAGCACAGTCCAATGCAACTTTGATCTTTTGAACTGTAGAGCTCAAAAGGGTATGAACAGTAGCCACTGCCTCCATATTTTGCTGCTTAGAGATTGGATTATTATTAGTATTGGCAGAAACCAATATCTGAAAAGCCACTGTCAACAGCGAACCGGTTTGTAAAATTCCATTACTGCCCCTATCCGCGGCAAGGCGACCATCAGGACTTATGATGAAACCAGAGGGCAATATGGGAATTTGGGTGGTGTCTTCTCCATTGATAATTGAAGTAACTGTTTGTAAATCTATGGGTGCATAGATTATAAAGGCTCCCAGTGGATCAATATTGGTTTCTTGAAGCAATAACATGTTGTTCTCCTTTGGCACATAAGGCTGCAGATATAACAACGACGAGTTTAACTTTTATACACTAATAATAATAATGTATACGAAATCTTTTTACACTTTAGAATCAAATAAAAGATAACTACGAATAACTGTCCCTAGCAAGTGAAAGTCTAACCTGGAAAAGGCAGATAACATGCCAAAATAAGTTACTAAAGTAAAATTGGTTACAGAAAATGTCTTTTTATGTAGTAAATTAAGAGAAAATTTTGTAGTTAAGATGCATACCTGAATTATTGAAATACATTTTCCAGGAAAAAATCCTGTTGGTATTCGGGCTAACTCACCCACAGCATTCCCACTGGTTAAAACATCCCACTGCACCAAATCAAACTTTAATTAATAAAATCTGCATTAATTTGTATAGATAAACTGAAGTCATGTATGACGAGGAGTGATATCAAGCAAACAAAACCACAATTAACTGATAAGAAAATGCGCTTTGAACATAATTTAATCGTAAAAATTAGCTTATGAAGTGAGGACTGTCCAATATTATGATAATAAGAAAATGATATATTTGTACCATATATAAATATTGTTAAACTTAGTCCGGTGGACTAAGTTTCGCTTTTAAAAGTTGGTTGGGTTTTTTTCCTTTTCTTTTTAAGGGAAAGTGACATTGTATACCTACTCTCAAAAAGCCAAAAACATATATATTTTTTGTATTTTTTTTTTGTGTGTGTGTATATAGACACACACATTCTGTATGTTACATACAAAAATTATACAAATTTTATACACTTTTTCGGCTACTGAATATAAATAGTTTCTGCCGCGAATTAAAAGTGATAATACCCCTTTTTTGAAAACAAATTTCGTTTACTGAACTAACAAGGGATATAATTTAACGAATGACCACAAAAAAGGCTATTTGTGCAAATATCCCAAGAAAATGAACCTTTGACGTAACTCAATCTTAAAGCCAGCTTAAGATTAATTTAGCTCATTTTCTCAACTAATGTAAGAGAGCCAGCTACATACCAAACTCAAACTGCAATGGACTAATATCATTAAATCAACAACTTTCATTAAATCAAGTTTTTAAAATTTTAAAAAGTATATTAAAGGAAAGATACAAACCTGAGTTCTTGTCTTCTCATCTCTGAAGAAATTAAAAACAGTATCAAATGAAAGAGGAAGCCATAGGGAAGTCGCAGCAGTAACAATCAAGCCTTTTGGTTGACTTGTATCTTCATTTTTCCTAAATGAAACTCGAACTCCACTGTTTGTCATCTCTGATGAAGTAGGGAAGTCTAATCTGTCTCCCATACTTAGTATTTCACAAAAACTCTTCACCATCCTTTGAGATATTTGCATAACATTTTGCTTTCCTTCTAGTGCATAAATCACTAAAAGAAAGAAAAATAAATTGACTTAATAAAAAATTTCATTTAGACACTTAAACTAATGTCCAACCTATTGAATGTCGTGCGGGCAGTGGCGTATGCAGGATTTTTGGTAAGTGGTGTCACTGTTTGAAGAAATAAACGAATGAACAAATTACTATAATAACAAACTGTGTCATTTTTTATATTTATAACCAATATTTTCATTTTGTAGGCAGTCTATGTATACATATTTAATAAAAGTTTCAATGAAGCAGTGTCATGTACATGTGACACGCTTCTTCAAATATCTCATAAATCTAAATAAAGTAGGGACATCAAAGCTTGACTAACGAGCGAGAAAGTTTACTTTGAGAAAGAAAAGGGACCCCCTAACTGCAATAAAAAAATAGTGCTAACGAGCAAGAAAGGCCCCCTTACTTTAGATAGCGCTTTACTAATAACATATATAGGGCTGAACTTATGTAAGGTGTATCTGCCCCTGCATATCGAGTGGCAGAGAAGGAGCCAAGATTTAAAGCTTATGGGTTCGAAAATCGAATTCTGCATTCTAGCTCCGCCCCTGTCAAGTGGTAGACATGCAACAACATAAGGTGCTCAATAGACTTGCATCGGACCCTAAGTTTAGGTGTCTTGAATAAAATTTGTGACAAATTAAATGGCAGCTCGGTGCACAACGTATTCTGCATTCACGCAGGGTTCGAGGAAGAGCCGCACCTCAAAGGTGTGATATAGACAGTCTACCTTAATGCAAGTATTAATAGCTGCTTCCACGACTCGAACTCGTGACCTATAAAAAAAAAAGAAAAAGGAAAAGGAATGGATTTAAACCTCCTCCAAAATCATGGTTGTTTGCACCCATTGAAAAATTGTGCCTCTCAGACATCGTTTGAAGTGTAATTATCCATCTCTTAGCTCCAAATGTTTGACGACCACACACTAAATCTCTATAGAGACGGTTAGTATGAGTTTTGTCATCCACATGAACATGCTCAAGCCAAGTAACCTACAAGAGAAAAAGTCAAAAGAGAAAAATTGAAATTTAAGAATCTTAATCATAGCCAAAAAGAGGAGATTAAAAAGGAAAAAGAAGAAACTATAAGATTAATTATAGAAGAATTAACTCGAATAGTCGTCCACTTAATCTGTTAAATTAAAAATAGTCGAAGGATATATAACATACGTATAATTCATGTATAATATATATAACTATATATAATCAATGTATAATCTATATATATCGGCTAGAAAAAATAAATATGATCTGCTAGTTGTTTAACAATCCCATTATTATATTAGACGTAAAGGATAGTTGGTAAGGCTAGAGACAAATTCTAATAAAGAAATTCAAAAAAGAACGGGAATGTTATGGATATAATTTGAACCTTCAATTAAAGTGATATGGGAATTTAACAATTTATATATATAAAAAAAAATTATATTTACCCTTATGTGCAATATAATTTTCTTACAAAAGAAGATTCAATTGAACTCCTTTCAAATCCTATAGCTCCCCTTTTGCTAATGACATGATGTTCAACATATAGAAAAGTCAAACCTCTCTTTAACAGCCTCATTTATTTTGATATTTTTTACCTGCTATAGTGAAGTGTTGTTATAGAGGACATATATTATAACATAATATAAAAATTCATTCTGAGAAACCTTGACTTTTATAGTGAATGGTTATTATATAGGAATATTATTATAGAGAGGTCTGGCTGTTTCTCAAAGGCTTATAATTTGGTAGTATCGTGAAAATTTCTTACACAAAATATACAGTCTCAGTTCTCACTATCCCTATCATACCAGGGGCGAAGCTAGCCCTTCAGATGCGGGTTCGACCGAATCCAGTAACTTTTGTCCAAATCTCATACTTATCTTAAAAAACTATTGAATGATGGATAAATTATTAATTTAAAACTCAACAATTTAAAAGAATTAAAATACTGAACCCCATAAGTTTTAAATCCCGATTCCGCCTCTTTTTTTAACATAACATAACTTGTGGGAAGCAAGCTAACATAAACATAGCTATAGAGGAAATCACAGACAATATGCTTACCATACTTTTCCCATTGCCCAAATCTTGAATAACACAACCAGAAGGAAACTTCCATGACTGAGAAAGTCCACCACTTTGAATTTCTCTTAAGTTATCAAATGAAACATCAACCATTGTCCATGTCGTTGGATCAAGTTGTCGACAACAACGAATGAAGAAAAAGTCTCTAGCTCCCATAAGAGGAGATAGAATATGTAACTTTTCATACATCTGTTCCAAAGAAACAAATCAAAAAGTTGGTATCTCATTTTAATCTATGTTGTTCGGACTCTCTAAAATTGTTGTCCGGGTCCGTGTCGGATCCTCCAAAAACAATGAATTTTTTGAAAGTCCGACACAAATACGACATCATTTTAGAGAGTTCGAGCAACATAGTTTTTAATGCGCCGCGATTTTGATGTTTATTTTCGTAGGAGATAATAAAAGATGGATTACAAATTTTATACCAATTGTACAGAGTATCCGAAATTCTCAGTATCAACAACTTCAATAGTCCTAGCTTTTGTGACAATAGTAGGAAACATGTTCATATATTTGACCTGCATATACAAATTAAATTATCATTTTTTAAGTATGAGATTAAATAATAAGAACAATAATAACTACACTTAAATTAATCCCAAGCAAGTTGATCTATGTTATATGAATTCTCACTATCCATATTGATCCTTTTATGATAACGCTAGCCTACTATTATACAGAATAAATTTTAAAAAAGAAAAAGAAAAACAAGCATTAGATATTATCTATATTTTCTACTAGCATACATCTTTGGCATGACTAATTAAACGGGATGCCTAGAAAGCAATGGACCTGAAGAAAACGTGTAACGAACATGGCTAAAACTTAGCGGGCGTCTGGACATAAAAATTATAATTTTTTAAAGAAAAAAATAGTATTTGGAGTTAAGTTGAAAATGATATTTGGAATTTAAAAATATGTTTCGATGTACATTTCAATTGAAAAAATATTGTTGTTTTGTGAGTGAGGAAAACAGCTTTTCTGAAAAATTTGAAAAACTCATTTTCGAAAAATTTCCAAGAAAATACAAAATTTCACGGACAAACACATTTTTAAAAATTTCTTTTTTAAAAAAAAAAAAAAAAGGAACAAAATTCTATGGACAAATGGGGCCTTAATGTTTTCTTCAATTGTACCTGATTTTTTAATAGGTTTCAAAAATTCCAAGAAATTATAAGTATCTCAAGAAATATCAAATACTTTTTTAAAAAAATTTAATCAAATATTTTATTCTCAACTTTAACTAAATATTATCCAAAATGCATACTTACTGGATCAAGAAATATTTGAATCAGCTCAATTGCAGTCATTGTCACAACTCCAGACTCCTTTGATGATTCAATACGAGCAGCAGATGTTTTGTAAGGTTGATTTGGCTTTGGATAAATCTTTTCATAACTTTCACGATTAATAAAATATCTCCCATCAATTTGTGACTTAATCCAAATTGGTTCATTCATTTGCATAAGCTCCACAATTTCATCTGTTGCACTAATAACAGTCCCAAATATCATTGATTTTTCCCGGTCAACACGAATTCCTTCGTTTTCTTGAATTACTGGTGGTGGTGGTGGTGGTGGTGGCGGCGGCGGCGATGGAATATTAGGTGTTGAATTTCCTCGAGTATTATTTGGTTGATTATCAATGGGAGAACCAACTATAGTTTGGCTAACCAAACTTTCATCAGATGAACTTGATAAAGATCCAACAGTATTTTGTGGTGCTAATTGTGAAGTCATTGCAAAAGATCTTCCCACGAAACTGGAGATCAAATTAGATATTCGTTCATGCTGCAATAATTAAATAAATTTTTTTAATAAGTTCGTAAAAAGGCTGAGAAATAAAATACGAAAAAAAAAATATTAACAACAATTATTAAACTATATATGCCATGAAATGCTAATGAAACCAAGCTAATTAAAAGTGTGAGGTCATACAATATTAGATTAGGTTCATTTTTTTTAATTTTTTTTTTAATAATTTTATTAATGAAGAAACAATACCGTAAAAGAAAAGTACAAGTAAGGGGGACAAAAGCTCTAGTTGTGTCGCCTATATGCCTTGACTATATAATTACTCCTCTACGCCTCACATTGCCTCTATAACAGCCACATGTACAGGAGTCATGGTGTATCTGCCGGCAATAAAGTCTCACGAGGGCATATAATCGAATAGTCATTCGGGTGTATCCAAAGGCATAGGACCTGAGCAAACACATACTGAGCTAAACCTTACCTTACAAATCCTATTGAGGCAAATAAACTTCAATTCCTAACCTTTTTTTTTAATTTTTTTTTTAAAATCAATTGTGATATACCAGCTTGTTTACACCTGGATCATATATTTTTACATAATCAAGTTATGTTACTTACTATAATTAGTAACTATATATAATGATAAACATGATTAGATAAAATAAAAAATAAAGCAAATAACCTACTATAAAAAGGTTAAGTTATTACGCAAAAATAACGTAAACTATTTTCGTTCAATTCATTGATTGCTCGACTAGGACGATTTTCTCCTGTCAGAGGCATATGCAATTCATAAACATCGAATTCATCCGAACCCAATATTTTTAAGATAGAATATAAGGATATATGTAACACCCGACAAATATTCCAACAAATATTAGATCAAACCCATAATTTCATATGTACAATAAGATAAAAAAAAAAACGTAAAGATCAAATACATCAAGTTTAAAACATAAAAAATATTACCTCATCTCTCAATCGTTGATTTGCCATTTTCATTTTTTCTAAATTGCGTTTCCTTTCTTCTTCTCCAGGGGGTGGACCATCACAGTGTGGGCATATAATATTTTTCAGTGCCTCTCTCATTGCCAAATTCTCACAATGAAATCTTTCATTTTCTGTTTTAAGAGTATTGTTGTCTGCTCTCTCACTTAGTGCCTGGAATATATATATATATATATACACACACACACACAAATAATCACATAAATAATCACATAAACATATAGATAAATAAAATCAGATTATTAGCTAATATTAAATATAGTAAGAAAATGAAATTAATAGTACCTGGAAAGAATATTTTTAAATGTTAATAAATTTTCTTTGTTTTATGTGCCTTGAATATAAATTTAAAAAGCTCCTGCTTTTTTTTACGGAATTGTTACACAAATAGCCCGTCAAATACAATATTTATTTTTTCTAGCCGGTATACATGGATTATACATAGTTATGCATATATTATAATGAATTTTGTGTGTGCGTGTGTGTGTATATGTGTGTGTGTGTATGTGTATATATATATATATATATGTATATATATATATATATATATGTATATATATATATATATANNNTATATATATATATATATATATATATATATATATATGTATGTATCCACCGGCTGTTTATAGTTTAATAGATTAGGTGAACAGCTACTTGGGTTAACTCTTCCTTTTATTTTCAACTGTGCAAATAGATTTTTGAGTTTTAATTGTTTTAACAGAATTACTGATACTAGCAATTTTTATTCTATTCTTTTCTCATTCTTCATAACGTTATAATTAACTTAAATGCCTCAATAAAGTAAAAAAGAAATAAGCATTTAAAAATTCAATTGAAAAGCATTTGAAAATTCAAGACTTAGTGTCCTGAATTTTTGAGTTGCTAGTTTGAAATTAAAGACTAAATATTCTAAATTTTCGAACTACTAATTTAAAATTCAAAACATAAGATTCGAACTTCTAGATATAATTTTTGAACTTTAGGACACGATGTCCTAAAGTTTGAACGAAATAGATTAATCTTTAAATATATTATAAATTATAAATATACTTTAAATACCATACTTAAAAATGACTGCCTGATGTCATTTCCATTAATTGGTCAATGATTCCAGAAAGGAATAATCTTTATCCCTAGCTGTAAAACCAGATCTTTTGTGGCTTCAACTGGAAATTGTGTAACTTCCCAAAAATCTAGCAGAAATATAAATTATGTCCATTTAATAGGATTTCTTGTAAAGATATGGCACTCATTTGAGAGTTATGTATTTTCGATGATTTGACATGATTCTATTATATTACTTTTTAATCAAGGGTGCCGGACGAAATTTGCGGGCCTAAAGTTAAACTTTAATAATAGACGGGATCGTTTGGTACGCTGTACTAAGTAAAATAATCCCTGTATAAAAATTTAATTCGTCTAATATAATGTTTGGTTGCTCAATTCAATTTATGCATACTTAATACATGGATTACTTATACCTCATAGGAGGGTTTAGCTAATACCAAGGAAACCAAGGGATTACTAATCCCTGCATTAGTTATACCTGGATAAGACCTTAAAATTACTAAATCACCTCTCAAACCCTTTTCCTAAATTTCTTTATATACAGAAAGAAGAATATTCAAGGGTGTAATTGTAAAGAAGATTTTGTACAATTTTAAACCAAACACACGCTAATTTTTAATACAATGAACCAAACACTTGATAAAAAATAATTTCAGCACTACAATTCCTGCATTACTAATACCTGCATTACTAATCCCTGCATTACTTGTGTTCGTACCAACTACCCCTAAATTTATTTTAATGAAACCTTTACTTTTTGGGCCTAACGTAAGGACTTTAATGACTTCACCCTAGAGCCGGCCCTACTTATAATTAATCGATTTTCTCAATTATAATCCATAAGTATATCTTATAACAAAGTCGCTTTTTATTAGATTTTCACATTATTTCAATTAATTTACTATCGATAATCAATAATCAAAGGTGTCAATTAATTATAATTAATCATTTCGCAATTAAATCAATCACGCACTTAAAAAATGGATTAAATTAAATCACCTTTGTTTGAGTCCTTTTGTTTTGAAACCAAAACTTGATCTGCTTAGGATCAAGCCCTATTTCCCTACTCAGTTGACGTCGCTGGTTCTCATCTGGATGTGGACATTCCTTGAAAAATCTTCATTTCAATATTCAAAAAATAAAAAATAAAATCAATATTCAGCGGCGAAATAAAAAAAAACTCTTAAGAGTGTTCAAGACTTAATATACATGAATAAAGTAATTTTGACCTATACATATATATATATATATATATATATATATATATATATATATATATATACGGTATAATTTTTCGACTAATGGTGTTCAACTAACCAAGTATTGGCCAACTTTTTTTTCAATAAACCTAAAAAATAAATGGACTTGCATGAGAACTTTCTCATGTAATGAGAAGAGATTAAAAGAAAATCACACCCTTATATAAAAGTTAATTAATGTATAAACCAAGAACAAAATATTCATGTATAAAGAAAGATTTATATGGTTGATTATCATCCAAATAAACTCTTTTTGAACCATTTTAGCAAGTAAATTAAAAAATTAAATAAGAAAATTATATTGATGTTTTTACTAAATTTCAATGGGCTTATAAGGAATAAAGGACCAAAAAAAGACATGAAATGAATAAGAAATAATATAAATGCACAAAAAAACACATATAAAAAAAGAAAGTATTTAATGGTTATTCAATTTTGTTTTAATACGCATTTCTATGTAAGAAAATGACTACATTTCCTTATACTGATTTTTTTTTAAAATATAAAAATAAAAATAAAGGCCAATTTTTTTATTTTTTTTTTATCTTTCAAAATAAAATCTTACGTTTCAAGCTGCTGAATTTGTTCCACAGAATGTCTGTTGTACTGTTTCTGCCTCCTTGATCTTTTTCTCGAGCTTGAGGATTCTCCAATTTGTTCATTCCCAGAATCAGCCATTTTCCTTTGCTTTTCTATTCAAAATAAATTTTTAAAAAAACATAATAAAAAGTGTTTCTTTGATTATTTTTTAACAAAATCCACTAATATATGAAATAATAATATTAGAACAAAGAGAAAAGAGATAAAAGAGATTTCTATATACCTGTGATATGTTAAAAGGATTGAGACTGAAAGAGAGAAATATTATATATGTTCATAGTAAGTGAGTGGTCTTTTTTATAGTAGAAAGTAAGTTGACTACACATGTAATAGACGCAGAATCTGATATAGCAAAATATTCGGGGGTTAAGATTTTATAATGTGTAAACACAAGATAAGAATTATGATACGCTTCTATGTTTTTTCACCAAATTTTGATTTGAGATTAGTAGATATTGTATGCTATTTATACATTGTCTGTATAATTAGACGGGAGTAAGATACGTATAAACACAAGATAAGAATTATGATACGCTTCTTCTCTGTTTTTTCACCAAATTTTAGTTTGAGATTAGTAGATATTGTATGTTATTTATACATTGTCTGTATAATTAGACAGGAATGAGATATACATATAAACACAAGATAAGAATTATGATACGCTTCTTCTCTGTTTTTTCACGAAATTTTGGTTTGAGATTAGTAGATATTGTATGCTATTAATACATTGTCTGTATAATAAGAGGGGAGTGAGATACGTATAAACACAAGATACGAATTGTGATACGCTTCTTTGTTTCTTTCACTAAATTTTAGTTGATAAGTATAAATAATCTACTATTTAAACAATGTTTGTTTATAAATAGTCAGGAGTGAGATTTTACGTGTAAACACAACATAAGAATTATAACAAGATTCTCTTTTTCTTCACTAAAAAATTTGGTTTGAGAATATTAGCATAAACGGTCTGGTTTTATACAGTGTCTAAGCAAAATGCACGTGCATTATTATTATTGTCATTTACGTGTCATGATAAATTAAGAAATCAAAAGTAAACTTTTATATTTACGCTGTATAAACACAAAATACGAATTGTGATACGCTTCTTCTCTGTTTTTTCACCAAATTTTGCTTTAAGATTAGTAGATATTGTATGATATTTATACATTGTCTGTATAATTAGATGGGAATGAGATACGTATAAACACAAGATACGAATTGTGATACGATTCTATGTTTCTTTCACTAAATTTTGGTTGATAAGTATAAATAGTCTACTATTTAAACAATGTTTGTTTATAAATAGTCAGGAGTGAGATTTTACGTGTAAACACAACATAAGAATTATAATGCGATTCTCTTTTTCTTCACTAAAAAATTTAGTTTGAGAATATTAGCATAAACGGTCTGGTTTTATACAGTGTCTAAGCAAAATGCACGTGCATCATTATTATTGTCATTTACGTTTCATGATAAATTAAGAAGTCAAAAGTAAAATTCTATATTTACGCTGTATAAACACAAGATACGAATTGTGTCTAAGTATATTAGCAAATATATATAAGGTAAGGTTTAGCTCAGTATGTGTTTGCTTAGATCCTATGTTTTTGGACACATCCGAACGGCTACTAGATTATATGCCCTCGTGAGACGTTATTGCCGGCAGCTACACCATGACTCCTCTACATGAGGCTGCTACAGAAACAATGTGAGGCGCAGAGGAGTAATTATATAGCCAAGGCATATAGGCGACACTACTCAAACTTTTATTCCCCTTACTTGTACTTTTCCTTTGCGATCTGCTTTTATTATGAATAAAAACTTATAATTTGTTTACGATAAAATAAGATGTTGGGATGAGTTCTTAGAATGCATAAGCAAAAGATAACAATTGTTATATGCTTCTCGATTTGTTTGCTACAATTTGGTCTGAAATTTGCATAAATAGTCTGTCATCTATGTATGTCTATGAAAATAGTCGAGAGTGAGATTTTACATGTAAATCAAGATACGGATTGCGATATGTTTCTCTGTTTCTGGACCAAATTGAGAATATTAGCATTAACGGTCTGCTTCTTATACATTATTTACGTAAATTACACGCGCATTATCATAGTTATATGCATGTCATGATAAAATAAAAGGTTGAGAGTAATATTTTATATATAACGTATAAACACAAGATACGAATTACATATCATTTTTTATTTATAAATTATTTCGTAAATTGTATGGAATGGGATTTCATAACATATAACACAAGATAAGAAGTGCGATATGCTTCTATTTCTTCACCAAAAAATTTTGGTCTGAGAATATTAGCATAAGCTGTCTACTTTTTATACGTTTATGTAAATTGCATGCGTGTAATTATTATGATGTCATATATATGTCATGATAAAATAAAACGAAGGAAATTAGATTTTATAATGTGTATACACAATAACTTTAATAAGCTTCTCTATTTCTTCACTAAATTTTAATACGAGAATATTAGCATAAACGGTCTGCTTTTCAAATATATATATGTAAATGGCACGCGCATTATTATGATGTTATATACATATAATAATAAATTATATGCAATTATGTCAATCGCTTAATTCGCTAAATAATAATTCAACTATTAATAAATGAAAAATGCCTCAAAAATTCGTCGTAATTACATAACCATGTAAGAGTTTTTTCTATGCATACAAGATTACAAACTATTAAACACCCTTTTGTTTAATCAGATAGAGATATTGGGATAATAATAATTGGATGACAGGAGATGGCGAATACTTTTAAAAGAATATATAATAATTATCAGTAGTAAAGATAATTAACAAATGGTTGTAGTTGTTACAATTTTAATATTGCTAAGATTAAGTAAATTTCAATTATATTTTGAAATAAGTGACAAAATTGGTGAGAACACGTCAGCCAATAGCATCTGAAAAATTAGAATTCATTTCTTCTTGATTATAGTTATATAATTATATCTGATATTGATTTTGGCAAATTTAGTAAGTAAAGTTCTTCATAAGAAAAGAATTCAATAGTTTCCTTTAAAGTTTTATTAGCTAATGAGCTTGATTTTCTTTCTTTTCTATTTGCTTCTAAATACATAGTATCAATAAATAAAGTTAGTTCGTTGATATTCCATATTTGATTATTTTGATATTTTTCGAAGCGTTAGCCATATAGGATGACAAAAAACGAGGCAAGGCAAAGTAGGGCGGGGCGTGTAAAACTTTTGTCCGCTAATGTTTTAACTCGCCCCGCCCCGCTTAATTCATTTTTTTAAATTTATAGTACAATGTCTTTTTTGTGCACTAAATTGTAATAGGCTTATTGCTTTATACCTTGTTAGGTGTATTAATTCCATATAATAATGTAGAGATACTCACTTTAGAATAACTATATGAGCAATGCGTTTTCCACGCTTCTAATTAGTTGAGTTTTGACAAACATATTTTCTCCTTTTTTTTCGATCAATCAATCAATTACATTATGTAATTATATATATATATATATATATAACCATGCAATTATAATATTGAAGCTTTTAACACTACATGCAATTATAGTATCACATCTAGAGCATCTAGACGTGTAGGCTAGCTATCAAACAAGTGGGTAAAAATCACGAGAGATCAAGATTCAAATTCCAGCAGGTGATTGTTAGGATATACTATTAATTATGTGGTTTAGACATAGTATTGTATTTTATTATTTATGGAACAATTGTTTATTTGATTTATTCAATTCAATAAAGTACTATTTTAAATAGATCATTTGTTATATGTGTGTCTTTTAGTTATGTAGTAGACAATTTAGTGTATGGAGTCTTAGCTCATGCACAGAAGATTAAATTGTCGGTTCTTATAATTAATAAACTATATTCACAATCGAAAATTTTATTGGTCAAAATATCTTGATGATTGTAGCACAAGATTAAAGTATAATTCGTCTTGATTATGGGTGTGGTTTTACTCCGAACTCTTGTACTAGTATACTTAGTGTATATTGAACGGACCAAGTAGAGAAAAGATGTTTTTATACTGAATATATATAAAATATTTTCTCTAATTCATTAAATGAGCTTATACTCTTAAACTTGATATAATTATTATGACCAATGTGATTTTCTTATTGTTTTGATTTATCAAAAGGTACAACTCTAAGTATATGCCTAATAGATTGGACAATAGCGAATAGCATTTGTGAAATAATAATTAGTTGATAGAATTCATGACTCTGGTTTTGAGTTTGATGGTACCCATTTATGTAAACTTATAAGTTTTCATGTGAAAACCCGGCCGATGGATTTTGTATCCGTCACAAAAAATAGTTTAAGCGAAATTATAAAGTATTTAATTAGTTGATTAAATTAAATTATCAGTGATTTAATTTAATTAATTGGTATTTGTGATCTTAACATGGGGAACTAAAATAAGTGTTAGTGAATTTTCGAAATTCATATTAAGGAGTTCAATTACAGTTTTTTAGCGGAATAAACTGCAATTAATTATAGTAAGAATTAATTCATGCAAATTTTGAATTAATGCTATAATTAGTAGCCTCTTATTATTTCTATTGTCCCTGCTATACCTAGTAAAAACCTGAACTGACTTGGGTAAAAAGTGACTTGGCAAAAAGCCATCCTTGAGAGTTAGAGTAGGATTTTACTTACACAAGCAGAATCCTACACGTTTTTGGAGCCATCTTTTGGCTGAAAAACGAGTCTACTTTAGGAAGACGTTTTTCACCCAATAACAGACTTTTTAAGAGTTGTATTGTTCTTGCCCACTCAAAGCAATTTTCGTCCACGGTTTTACTAAGACCATAGCAGAAGACTGCAGCCTTGGATTCTTGCTCTGTGGAGGACCTGTGCAATGTTTTCAAGAAGTTAATATTTCTAATCTCCGAATTATATCATTGTCTAATTTACATGTTTGCGATGCCGAAATTGTATGCTTGCGCATGTTCTAACAGTGTTTTATGTATATCTGCTTAAGTATTGACGAACGTAGTTGATATTGGGCATATTTTCATATGTTTCGATAACAATTTACTCATATTTTTACTGTTATTTAATTATATTTGATATTAAATATGCTCATCTTAGCTTGAATATTGAATTTTATATTTTTTGGGTGTTAATTTATAATATAGGTATATTGAAGATGAATTCGAGAGTTAAAATAGTGAAGCAGGAGAAGCAATATTTATAATAAGAATTCAAATGAGTTCATTGTGTTCTACTTATTGGAATTGAAAATATCTTCTTTTAATGGATTGAAGACTACATAAAACAAAATAAAGAAAGAAGATGAAAGCACTACCTGGAGAGGATGCAAAGCAACGTGGAAAGAAGTGAAAAGCAAATGAATGAGTTGAAAAGTTAGGCAAGGAATGAATTGAAGCAGCGAAACAGAAAGGAAGTCAGGCGGCACAAGAAATTTGAAGGCAAACGTTTCTGGTTTGTGCGCCAGTCTCGGGTTTTCTTTCCTCTCCTAAGCCAATCGATCGCCTTCTTAGTTAACTGCAGAATTCGTCCTTTAGTCATCTATTTTTAGATACGGAGGGCTTATGAGTTATTGAATTTTAAGCCCAAAAACAAGGTAAGAAAGGTGGACATAGCGTGAGGCACTATGCTGGACGTTAGAGGCAGGACCTTTCCTAGTTTACCGGAGACAAGGTTATTTCGGCCCTACACGATCTCAACTCGTATAAAAGGAGTCCAAAACCTATTTTAGAGGGGGAGAATGTATTTTAGAGTAACTTTTGACAAGGTGAGAGCACAGAGCTGTCGTGGAGGTTGGGTTTCATCTTTCTTCTATCAAATTTAGTAATTTTTATGTTTATTTGTATGATTAATTGTTTGACTACCATGTCTATGTGGAGCTAAACTTCCCGTTCTAGGGTTGTGGTCCTTTCATGACTATTGTTATTCATATATTAATTTTGCTTTCTTGATTTATCATATTGGTTTATTTAATCAATCTTGTGCTTAATTATTTAATTGATTGATCACAAATTGAATACTATCGACGAATTTAGAATTGAACTCAAAAGTGAAAATTCTATATTGCATATAGGATTTAGTAGAGCAAGTTCTCGAACCCGGACATCGGGGAACGGATTCGCGGTTAGGATAGACAAATACCTAGTTGCCTTACTTGGCTGATGTACAAGAATTATAAATGCGTTCTTGTTAATTCTAACTTTATAGACATATAGGCATTAGGTTAGCTTGAATAGGCAAGTAAGAACTCGACAGATTCTTATGAGCAATATTAATCCTATCAATCATAAACTAGATAATTAGTTAGTCAATTCAATTGAAGAATACAATAGGATTATTAGATAGCCTATAACCCTAGATCGTTTTCATCATATTGATAACATAAAAAACTTCTCTTCTTTTATTCAACATTCGCTATTTGTTTTTCTTTTATTTTAATTAGTTTAGACTCAAATACTTCTAGGTTTAATTCTTGTTTAGATAATTATGTAGTCTAATTTAGTTAATAGTTAATCACAAGTCCTCATGGGTTCGACATCCGACTTCTAGTCACTTTATTACTTGACGATCGCGTATACTTGCATGTGTGTTTGGCCGCAATAAGTGTTTGACGTCATTATCGGAGACTTAAAATTAGCTGTTTTTCTATATTAGACTTTTACTATTTTCCTTTACAAGTTTTATTTTTTATTGTTTTCTTTGTAAATATTTTTATTGTTATAACTATTTGATTTTCCTCTTAGTGTATTTCTAGTTCTCTCAGCATGACATCTGGGGATGAAGTATACGGAGGTAAGGTTATTCATGAAGACGCTTGATTGACAGAAGACTGTTATGGCCTATCTTTTTGGGCTTGTCATGACCTGAATTCTTGGAAGTCTGAATCTGAATATGGGAGTAAAGATTGGTATTGGGACGTATATTCTCGATTAAGGGAATATGAGAGACGACGTTGTTTACTAACAACGTCGATGAATAATTGGTCTAAGGAGATATTTGATCCTGCACATGAAATTGACATTTGAATTGGTTGTGCATAACTTAGATGCAGATTTGAGTGCAAAGGTTGATGCGTATAATGCCCAACAATTTAATGTTGAGTTGTGTGAAGCTGAAAAAAATCTTCTAGACCAAATTGAGGAGCTAAAACGAGAACACCGATCATTAGACCATATTTCGCTTGATGGTGCCAATGTTGAGAAGGGTGCTCTAGAATCATGTGAGAGAGTAGATAACATAATTTTTGCAGTCTCTAGTATATGTAAATATGGGGATGCAAATAGTAATAAAATTTATGAGTTAGGGCGCATTAGACCTCATTCCAATCATTTTTCCACGTTGTGTTTAGATAGTAAAATAGCAATGGAGCCATCTGAGCCTATGAGGAGTCAAAGAGTGAGGATGAAAGTGCCTATATTCTTGAATTTGTCATCTAAAGACCGAGAAGTGTAGAATGAAAATTTTATTACTTGGCCTTATCATTGTAGCCCCACCAAAGGAGTACGGCCACAGACTGAATGCCCTGTTAGGGGTACAATTCATAAGTTCAAAGTGGAGGCAAAAAGTGGTTTAAATCGTGCGGCGATTTTAAATTATGCGCTTGTTGGAAGGCAACCCAACTTTACTACTTTTTTTTATTTTTGTTTATTTTATTTTTCTATTATCTTTTTGGTGTTGTTTTATTTTGTAAGATTATGAGGAATATTAACCTTGTTAACCAATGAACTAGATGAACCAATTAGTCAATTCAATTGAAGAATACAATAGGAATGTTAGATAGCTCATAACCCTAGATCGTTTTCAGTACATTGATAACATAAAAATATGATCTTACTTTGTTCAGAGTTCATTATTTATTTTCTTTTTACTTTAATTACTAGCATCATTACTTTTGGGTTTAATCCTTGTTTAGATAATTAGGACAGTCTAATCTAGTTAATAGTTGATAATAAGTCCACGTGAGTTCGATACTTTATCTTATCATTTTATTACTTGACGACCGTGTATACTTGCGTGTTTGTTTGGCCGCAACAATAGTTATTCAATATTGTACTTCCAGAAAGTAACAAATACCCGATAAAATAATCAAGATATAAGCAAATTGGTTCAATTAATCTATATCTATCTATACTATATTAAAAACACGAAGACCCTTAGCGAAATATCTTTTTGCTTTTTTACCCTTTAAAAACAAAGTTCATACTAGACAATAACCATTTTAATTATAAGCCAAACCATATTAATATGCATACAACGAAGAGAAATACTTTCATAACTTAGAGAGGCTTACTCTAGAACAAACATAGGAAATATATTAAAAATATAGGCGGATCCAGGAGTTGAAACTTATTGGCTTTTACAGCAATCACAAGTTAATATATTGAATAATGATTGGGTTCAAAATCAAATATTTAGTAAGTGGAATTTTACGAAAAAAGATTTAGTATTGTATTCTGAGTAAGGTTGTTAAGACCAATAATTGAATATTCATTGTGCTGTACCTACAAAAATGTCCTCTTTTTTTGTCTTTGTGTCAATTTCGCACTTACCTTCAATACTTCGGCCTTTCCAAAGTACACTGTCTCCTCAGTTTACTAACTACAATTCAAACTTCTCTGGCCGACGAAGCTTTCTTTACCAAACTCCATTACACTTTATACCCCTTTATTTCCATACTTATCATATATCACCAGAATTTTCAGTTCTTAATCTCAATTCTTTACAAGAAATGGCTTTTCAAAAGATCAAAGTGGTTAATCCCATAGTTGAAATGGACGGTTAGATCTTTATACTTCTTTTTCATTTGATTATCTGATCTTCTCTTGTATGTTACTTTCTTAAAATTTCTTGAAATCTATGTGTACAAAGAGCTGTTTTAGTGTCAGTAAGCTGTAATATCCTAATTATGTACTGAATGTAGTTCAAGACTTGATTTTTATGCTGTTTCTTGTTTCTAAATATCTTAATTATGTACTGATTTTAGTTCAAGAATTGATTTTTATGCTGTTTCTTGTTTCCGGGGAAAATGGTTTCTTCTTTAGTACTAGAAAAGAATATCTCTAGAATCCTTTTTGCATTTTTATTCACTATACTCACTAATTTTTAGAGGTTGTGATTTCATAAAATTATGTACTGGTTCTTGTTCAAGAATTGATTTTTGTGTTATTTCTTGTCTGGGTGGAATGGGTGTAACTACTCGGTCCACTAGTGAGATTGTCTGTTTTGAGCATAAGTTTGAACGGCTTTAAAATGCGTCAGTAGGTGTAGGAGCTACTTGACTAAGAGTAAGGAAATTCAATTGGCTGGAGAAGTAATACTGTAATACAACTGAATGCAAAAATAATGAAGAAAGGTAGAATGGGATGGGAATTCAAAGGAAGATGAGGAAGTAAACATCTCGCCAAATGTCTATCTGTCAAACTACTCCTAGCCACTGCTTCTTTACTGACCATCATCTCCAAATTGAATCACGCCTCCCAGGCTCCTAAACCCCATCCCGGACGTAATCAACGAACTTTGTAGAGGGTTGTTTGATACACACACTTGTTCTAACTGCTCTAGTTTGGCATTCATTTTAGCTTCCACCACGTCCTCGATCGTGGCAGTCTGGTCCCTTTGGTTTACATCACTAGGGTCTAAGACCTGTTTCTTTATATATCAACATCTCTGTGTGTTTTGTTAATGTGGGATTGGCCCAAGGTGTTACATACACCTCGTGTTAGGCTCTCGTTAAGGTTTACCCCACCACTGCTTAAGGTTGAATGCGGAGTCCCTCTGATACCATATGTGACAGCCTAATTCACTAGTAATATTGTCCATTTTGGGCCTAAGCCCATACAACTATTAAACGTGTTACAAGGGTCTAAGGCTTGTTTCTGTATATACCTAGTATCTGTTCTCTGTTTTGTCAATGTAGTATTTGCCTAGGATGTCACAGAGGGACTCTATATTAACTTTTGGAAAAAATATCTCAGGAATCTTTCTGCATTTTTATACACTATTCCGCTATTATCTGGTGGGGATTTTCGACCTTCTTGTTGCTCATGTGCATACTGATTGTCTAGAAGAATACAAGTGCTCTAATTCCTTATGAAAAAATGTTTAACTTCTGAACTCTTGTTATAATAATCCACCAAATCTGGTTTTTCATGGTAAATTTTGTAAGTGGAGACTTACAAAAGTGTGAATTCTTAAGTTAGAAAACTGTAAGTTCATCTCCAATGGGGCTAAAAATTTTGAGTATTTTCGTAGTAGAATAATCAACCTACAAAGTATGATAAAAGTAGAAAAAACAATAAGAGTTCACATTGTGCGTTATATCTGATAAATTAGTTTGGTCCACCACGTTACTCATTGGTTCTTCTTAACTCTCAAGAAATGTATATTTTCATTTTCTTATGTTTCTCTTCCTGGCTATGTGATGCAGGAGATGAAATGACCCGTGTCATTTGGAAATTAATTAAGGATAAGGTAACAAGTTGTTCTTGGTTATGTATATGTCCGTAAAATATTCATGTCTATCCCGTCGCGTTCATTTCACAGTTGCTGATATATGAATTCTCTTGTATGCTTTAGCTCATCTTTCCCTTTGTGGAGTTGGATATAAAATACTTCGATCTTGGTCTTCCTCACCGTGATGCCACAGATGATAAGGTTACAGTTGAAAGTGCTGAGGCTACTTTGAAGTATGTATTCGTTTCGTTCTTTCTTTTAGTTTCTACTTAATGAAAGAATGTCTGTTTTATGAGCAAACTCATATACTGAAGTTTCCTATTCTTTCCATTGATTACTGAATATTTACTCTTTATATATCCTGCCTTATTTTTTTAACTAATAAAAACTGCAGGTATAATGTAGCAATTAAGTGCGCGACCATTACTCCAGGTGCTTACTTTTTGCCTGTGGTGTATTTCATGTTACAAATGGTATTCAGAGTACAAGGGTTAAACCATCTAATTACAGTGTGATATCAGACATCTACTCTTTAATCTTTAAAATAAATTTTACGTGTTTGAGAAAATCATAGTTCACTTGATACTTTCTGACGGCATATAAAAGTTTGAGAAAATCGTAAGTTCTTTGCAGATGAGGGCCGAATGAAGGAGTTTAACTTGAAGCATATGTGGAAGAGCCCAAACGGGACAATTAGGAACATTCTGAATGGTAAATCTCCATCTTCACTTTCCAATTTTGGTAGGTGATATCATTGTATGTTAGAATTGAAGGTAGCGATGCTTATTGGTTTTTGTTGCAGGTACCGTGTTCAGGGAACCAATCCTTTGCAAAAACGTTCCCCGTCTTGTCCCAGGTATATTATACTTCCTGCAGTTATATATTTGTTATTTGTTCACTTGATACTGTTTTTGACCTACATAGATTAAGCTGACGTCAGGTTGGTCAAAACCAATATGCATTGGCAGACATGCTTTTGGTGATCAATATCGAGCTACTGATACAGTAATTCAAGGACCTGGAAAACTAAAACTAGTATTTGGTAAAGTTTTTTCCCATCTCTGTAGTTGCATAAACCTGTACGATTTCGGAGATCTGCTAGATATTTGTTTGTTCTACTCTAGTTTGGTTACGAGAAAATGGTTCGAGTTCGTTTACAACTTTCGGTGATTCCGTTAGAAAATGTTGCTGAGATATTGTACTGAACCTGATTGTAGTACCAGAAGGGAAGGACGAAAAGACCGAGTTTGAGGTTTACAACTTCACTGGTGCTGGTGGAGTAGCTCTGTCCATGTACAACACAGATGAGGTTTGTTTTTAGCAAAACTTTTGAGTGTACCTAAAATAGATAAGTAGAATATGCTGGAGTTACTCATCTTGTGCTGCTTTTTTCTCTGTGTGAAGTCTATTCGCTCTTTTGCTGAAGCTTCTATGAACATGGCGTACCAAAAGAAATGGCCGCTCTATCTTAGCACAAAGAATACCATCCTTAAGAAATATGATGGAAGGTATTGCTAGCCGTTTCTCTGATTCTATTTTCTTTGTACATTCACCACTTAAATAGAATTTTTCTTTCCCCACCCCTCCCTTTTTATTTTGGTTTCTCTTCTGATTTTTATGATCTTTTCTGAAGATTCAAGGACATATTCCAGGAAGTTTATGAGTCAAATTGGAAGTTAAAGTTTGAGGAAGCTGGAATCTGGTAAGCGCCCGGCTTTTCATTTCCAACAACTGGTTCTTGTTAATGATTGTAAATGACAGAGATCGTTAAATGCTTGGATTCATAAAAATAGGTATGAACATCGCCTCATTGATGATATGGTTGCTTATGCTTTAAAAAGTGATGGTGGTTATGTATGGGCGTGCAAAAACTATGACGGGGATGTACAGAGTGATTTCTTAGCACAAGGTATGCTTGGCCAGCTTGCTAAAGGTTTATCTATCTAGTATGCATTTTGGAGTTTCAATATGGAAACGGCGTGGAAAAAAATACTTGTTTAATTTTCCCTTTGGCTTCCTACTTTTGTGCTCGTATGAGCTTGTAATTATTCTTAAATTGTTTATTACTTGAACAGGATTTGGATCCCTTGGATTGATGACATCGATTCTGGTATGTTTTCTATCTGCTTCCGCTTTTCCCTTCAGCCAGTTCCTTTGATTTTTAATGCTTTTTTACCTCATGATTCATGTAATTATTGGTTGAGATATCGTCTCTTAGATATAGAAATTTTAAGTTTTCTATAAAATTCATTCATTTTATCATTTTGTCATCACTGCTAATGTGCGACCTTATTTTGGATTCTATATTTGGTTCAGATATGTCCAGATGGAAAGACCATAGAGTCAGAAGCAGCTCATGGAACTGTTACACGGCACTACAGGGTTCATCAGAAAGGTGGTGAAACCAGCACGAACAGCATTGCCTCAATTTTTGCTTGGACTCGTGGACTTGCACATAGGTAGGACATTTTGCTACTTAATTTGCTACGCTCAGAGCCCTAAGGTTTTGGCCTGGTGGTAAGAGCATAGTACGTGATGTGTGGGTTAGACGCACGCCTGGCGTTTAAGTGGAGAAGGGTAGAGGGTCAGGTGCATTATCCATCAAGTTGCGATGCACCACTAATGCTCGCGGATTTCTCCATTATTAAGAAGAAAAAATTGCTTTGGTTAGATTTTTAATGATAGCAGTACTGAACAAATAATCATGTATTTTTTAACAGGGCAAAGTTGGACAACAATGCTGCACTCTTGGATTTCACCAAGAAACTAGAAGCAGCTTGCATTGGTGCGGTGGAGAATGGAAAAATGACCAAAGATTTAGCACTTATCGTCCACGGATCCAAGTGAGCTCTTTTACTCTTTCTTATTCATAGTATTTTTTCTGATCTGAAGTTAACCCTTTGTGCTGTCATTGCCATAATTTTGCTCTATTGAAACCTTATAGGGTTGCTAGACATCAATATGTGAACACAGAAGAGTTCATCGACGCTGTGGCTGAGGAGCTGAAAGCTAGACTTCTGAAAGCGAAGATTTAAGTGTACCTTTCTGATCCGAAACTTATCTTTTTTCTTTCAGGGATTTAGTTGTGACTCCGTTTGATATAATCTACTACGATGTTCTTCTTGTATAGCACAAAAAATCCTTCTCGGCACCACTTCTTCTCACCAATCTTCACTCTTTACTACTCACGATTAAAGTTTTTATATCGGTATGTTGCTTTTGTAATCGTCATTGTTCTTTCTTTTACTCTTCTTTCGTTTTCCTGATAGGTCTGCATGTAGACGAGGAAATTGCGCCAGAACTTTGTGGATTCATAAATAAGATGCCATTCCATTGGCAGAGTTATACCATTTTACCTGTGAAATTTACTCAGGAATCGGATTAGGAGGACTACAACTATTTTATCCTCTCTTTTATTTGATTTTTTCTGCCTGACTTTAACTCCGGCTGCCAGTAGAAAATATAAAGAACGTGTAGTTCTATTTTACTATTATTGTTTTTAACTAATATAATATTAGACTGAGATGAGCTTGAATTAAGCCAATATGGATAGTGGCGATTCAATTGCTGATGGTAACTTGCTTGGGATTAAGGCAAAACTGTTGTTGTTTGCTTAGTCCATGACTGATTCTATAGTCGTCATCACATATAGCAGTAACTTTTGGTTGGCGACTGTATAGGTCGTCACTAAACACTTTGGTCACCAATACATAAGATGACATATATAGCAGCACTTTTGGTAGGGACCAAAGAATCGCCATAAATGTCGTCTCTAAAACTTCGGTCGCCAACATATATAGTAGTACGTTGGTGGCGACTCTAAATCGCCACACATAGTCGTCACTAAAACTTTGGTCGTCACTATATAGGGCGACATATATAGCAAGATTTTTGGGGCGACAAAAGAGTCATCACTAAAACTTTGGTCGTCAGTATAAAGAGCGGCATATATAGCAGTACATTTGGCGGCAACAAATTAGGCACCACAAATAGTTGTCACTAAAACGTTAGTCGCCACTAAAGGCGACATATGAGCAGTACCTTTGGTGGCGAGCAAAAACTCGCCACATAAAATCATCAGTAAAACTTTAGCCGCCAATACTTTTGGTTGCAAATATAGAAGTCAGCTACTAAACTTTATTAGGTCGCTATTTTGTATGGCGATAGCAACACTTTTAGTGGCAACTTTATTCACATAATAAATTATTCTTTAAAGTGTTATTTTTCTCATAGAAAATATTGGCTAATCCAAATAATTTTATTTTTATTTTCATTTTACATATAATTTTTATTAAAAAAAATTCACCAAGTTTGGACCAATATGAATATGCATTCACTCATGTTGTATTATTATTGTTATTATTATTAGCAGTTGTGACGACCATGATCGCACACAAAGTAGACAAATGTGCTACAAATAGCTTTTAGGTATGTATAATACTACTTTTGGTGGCGACTATTGAGGTCTTCACTGCAATGTAGGTCGCAACTCCGAATGACATCATATAGCACTACTTTTGGCGGCAACGAATGTCATCACTAAAAATTTTATTTCATCTAATCTCTAATAGTGAAAAACGTGGAAGTGAATTGTTGAAGCCACGTAGATAATTCTTTAAAGCATTAATTCTTTTTATAGAAAATATTGGCTAATTCAAATAATTTTTCTTTTTGTTTTACTTTACATATAATTTTGTGATTATTTTCCGTCAAGACTTGGACCAATGTGAATATGCATCCGTCCCTAGAAAATGTGGAGAACTTCTAGTTCTTTCTTTTTATAATTTTTAACTTATGTAATATTAGACTGTTGTTTTACTTAGTCCATGACTGATTCCATGTTCACTTGATTATAAAAATCTTATAAAATCTAGCCATAATTGTTTACCCGTAAAATGACACAGTTGAATCTATACGTGGTTTATAGACAAGCGAATCAATGATTGATCCCAAAATGATAAATAAATTAAATAAGAATGCAAGACTTAGCGTTGAAATCGAAATAAGACAGCAGATAGCTTTGTTCTGAGAGTAGAGCTTCCGAAGGCAGTAATAACAATATTAGTAAGCAGGAAATACAATGTTATTGAGCTTTTGAATAGTATATAGCATAAGTTTGTCAGAAAATTCGTATCTTTACAATGGTTGTTGAAATCCCTATTTATAGTGGCACCTAGGGAACAAGGTCCTAGGATCAAACCTATCTTAAATGATAATTATGGAGGCCATTGAAAAATGTGTAACGGTAGGCAATGAATGCCATATTCTCTATGACAAGTGAATCGATTTTATCCCAACATTATCCAATTAAATAAGAATGCAAGATTTAGCGTTGAAATCGAGATATGATAGTAGATAGCTTGGTTCCGGGAGCAGAGCTTCCGAAGGCTTGTAATAACAATATTAATAAGCAAGAAATAAAATATTATTGAACTTTTGAATAGTATATAGCATAAGTTTGTCAGAAATTTCGTGTCCTTACGATGGTTGTTGAAATCTTATTCGTAGTGGAAATTAGGGAACAAGGTCCTATGATCAATCCCCTCTTAAATGGCAATTATGGAGGCCATTGAAGAATATGTAACGACAGGCTATGGATGCCATATTATCTATAACGGACTATGTATTTAATACTGCAGAATATTCTTCACTGAATGCTATCGGGTGACAGACACTCATTTGTCTTCATGAGCAACATCCCCTTCAGGGGCTTCCCGGTGCCAACAGAGACTGTTGCCCTTGGTATTGACTTCCACCTGTCTTGCTTTCCGTCTGTCTCTGGTTTCACGTGTCACTCTATTATACGAATCGATTTTACCCCATATAGATAGTCCCCCTGCTTTCTGGTGGCACATCCTTGTGTCATCGGGAAGTTGGTAAAGATACCTTTCTTGGTGGAAAATTTACCGACTCCCTCTGAAAAGTTTCTGACGCTTGATTTAGACGCATGTCTCTCCGTATTTAATGCCCCGAACACGTGTAATCCCACGATTCAGCAATACTTTTTCCGGTTCTCGAGGTAATTATGGCCACAATTTTAGCCGCCTATTCATTTCCTTATATGCTTCAATCTTCTTCTTTTACACTTCATAATTTTTCGAACTCCCTCTAACTTTCTTTACTCAACTCACTGTTGCTTTTAATCTCCTTCTTCAGAGAAACCCTTACTTCCTTCTGCTAACTATGGCCTGCTCTTCCAAAAACTCTAGTTCTTCAAAGAACAAAGAAAGCACTGATGATGCTGCCCCTCCTATGGTGAGCACCATTATCCCCAAAAAGCTTACTACGGCTAAGGACTTCGAAGAGAAGTTCCCTTCTGCTAACTCTCGCACATAGGTTGTTGGTGTATACCCTTCTTCCATCCGTCCTTCTAGCATCCCTACTGTGAAGGAAGACTATGGTTGCCATGATTTGAGCATCATCGCTCCCAATTTAGTGGAGCAGGTAACTTTCTCCAAGAAAATTTTTACGTACATTTACACATACCCTTTCATTTTGGGCTCGTTTTCATTGAGCGGGGGACTTGACTCTGTAATCTTGGAATTCTGCTTCCATTATCAAGTCTGCTTGGTACAAGTGAGCCCTTTTGTGTGGCGGACGGTAACTTGTCTTCGGAAGTTATGCCAGGAGACAAGGGAAGAGCTCTCCCTGGCTCGGATTATAGACCTTTATTCCCCCAAGATTTTCCGTCAGGGATGATAAACTTTAGCAAACATGGTGACTATGCTTTGTTCACCAGCATGGATGATGACAATGACCGTAGATGGATGGAGCCGTTCATTATAGTTGCTACTAGGGATATCATCCTGGCCACAACTCCATCCTTTCCCGAATTATGGAATCGTACACGTAAGCTCAACGTTTGTCTTTTCTCTAATTTAAGATCGCCTCATGCTATTACTGATCCTTCTCTTTTCATTATTTCAGCAATAGTATCTTTTGAGATATGTCACGTTCCAGTTGCTCGGCAATTTTGCTCTTTCTTAATTTTCAATTCATATGATCCTTTCCCGGTGATAGCCGAAACCCGGTAGGGGTCTTCCCACATTGGACCCAGCTTTCCTGCGTTGATCTCTCAGTATTTTGGGTCACTTTCCTTAAAACCAAGTCTCCCACTTTGAAAAAACAGAGTTTGGCTCTTCGGTTGTAATATCTTTCCATTCTTTGTTTTTGGACCGCCATCCTTATATGTGTTAAGTCCATACGTTCGTGGAACAGCTCCAATCTAACCATTAATGCTTCGTTGTTTGCTTCTTCGTCCACCCGGAAGTATCTCATGGTAGGTTCCCCTACTTCCACCGGGATCAAGGCTTCTGCTCCGTAGATGAGAGAGAAAGGTGTCTCCCCCATGCTTGATTAGCCATTGTTCGGTATGCCCATAGCACTCCCGGTAGCTCTTCGTGCCATTTGCCTTTGGCTGCTTCTAATCTCTTTTTGAGATTTGAATAATTACTGTGTTCGTTGATTCCGCCTGTCCATTTTTGCTTGGATGGTACGACGATGATGTGATTCTTTTGATTTTCAGGTCTTCAAGAAGTTTTGTGACCTTTGCACGTATAAATTGTGGTCGGTTGTCGCAGGCTATCTATTTTGGTATCCCAAACCTGCAAATTATGTTATACCACAGGAAATCGACTACTTCATGCTCACCGATTTTCTGGTACGGACCTGCTTCAACCCACTTAGAAAAGTAATTAGTTAAAATTAAAAGAAATCTTACCTTATTGAGAGCTGGCGGCAGCGGATCGATTATGTCCATCCCCCATTTCATGAATGTCCAGAGCGACAAAATCGAGTGCAATAGCCTTGCTGGTTGATGCACTAACGGTGCGTGGCATTGACACTTATTGCATTTCTGAACATAGGCTTTAGCGTCTTGTTCCATGCGGGGCCAGTAGTAACATGCCCTAATTAGCTTTAATACCAAGGAATCCGCACCCGAGTGATTTCCACAGATTCCTTCATGAACTTCTCTCATAACGCAATTAGCTTCAGAGGCTCCTAAACATAGGGCCTTAAAAAGATTTTCTATACAATTGACCTCTCCTGAAGCAGTATCGGGCTGCTTTAGTGCGCGGCGTCTGGGATGCCTTAGGATCTTCGGGTAGTTTTCCGTGCTCGAGATAGTCAATGATCTCATTCCTCTAGTCCCGGACCAAATTTCCCACGTTTACTTTATAATAGCCGTCCACATCCAATATCGAATGCATAAGCTGCAAGACCGCACCGGAGACTGATCCCTTCATTTCCGTGGACGAGCCCAGATTGGCTAGTGCGTTTGCTTTCTCGTTTTCTTCCCTTATGATGTGGGTAATTGACCATTCCCTGAACCGTAGGAGCAAAGTCTGGACTTTCACTATATATTGTTGCATGCATTCTTATTTAGCTTCGAAGATTTCGTAGACCTGACTGACTACTAGTTGGGAATCACATATGATTTCTATGACCTTGGAGTCTAATCCCCGGGCCAGCTCAAGTCCTGCAATCAAAGCCTCATACTCGACTTCATTGTTAGTCAGAGGAAAAAATCTTATGGCCTGCCTTAGAGTTTCTCCCGAAGGCGTGATTAGTACTACATCGAGTCCGGGCCCTTTCACATTGGAAGCTTCGTCCGTGAATAAGGTCCAGACTCCCCATGTCGATTCCGACACCATCACCGCTTCCTTGGTAGCCAAAGGCAGCAATCCTGGACCGAAATCGGCCACGAAATCGGCTAAAACTATCACAGTAGGATTATACTCTATGTCAAATTCACTCATTTCGACTGCCCACTTGGCCAGTCGACCTGAAAGTTCAGTTTTGTGAAGGATATTCTGTAGGGGGAAAATTGTCACCACGACTATCGGGTGACATTGGAAATAAGGCCTAAGCTTTCGATCGGCGACTACGAGAGCTAAGGCTAGTTTTTCGAGGTATGGGTACCGAGTTTCTACTCTCGTTAAAATTTACTAACATAATAAATAGGAGATTGTGTACCTTCGTCTTCACGGACTAAAATGACACTTATAGCTACCTCCGAGACTGCTAAGTAAATCAATAATTGTTCGCGTTCCTCTGGTTTCGTTAATAATCGAGGGCTCGATAAATACCTTTTCAAATATTTCAGATCATACTGGTATTCTAAAGTCCATTCGAAATCGTTCTTCTTTTTCAGAAGCGAAATGAAGTGATGACATTTTTTTGAAGATCGGGAAATGAATCTGCTTAAGGCGACCAGTCTACCTATCAACCTCTGAACCTCTTTCACGTTTGATAGCTGGTCGGGGATATCGTCGATGGCTTTAATTTTATATGGATTGACTTTGATCCCCCTTAATGACACCAGGAACCCCAAGAACTTACCGGAGCTGACTCCGAATGCACACTTTTCGGGGTTAAGCTTCATGTTGTGCTTCCTTAATATGTCGAAGGTTTCTTGCAGGTGTTTAAGATGATCACATATGGTCAAAAACTTAACCATCATATCATCTATGTAAACTCCCATGGTTTTCCCTATTTGTTTTTCAAACATTTTGTTTACAAGCCTCTGATAAGTGGCTCCGGTGTTCTTAAGCCCGAAAGGCATCACATTATAGCAATATGTGCCGAAGTTCAATATGAACGAAGTTTTTTCCTGATCCTCTAGGTTTATTTTGATTTGGTTGTACCCGGAATAGGCATCGAGAAAACTCATCTACTCGTGCACGGTCATCCCATCATTCATTTGATCAATGTTAGGCAATAAGAACGAGTCTTTTGGGCACGCCTTATTGAGGTCCTTATAATCTACGCACAAGCGAAATTTGTTATTTTTTTTGGAACTACTACTATGTTACCTAGCTAGTCTGAATACTTTACCTCCCGTATTGAACCGATATCAAGCAATCGAGATACCTCTTCTTTGATGAATTTGTTTCTGACCTTGGCAATAGGGCATTTCTTCTGCCTTACTAGAGAGATGTTAGGATCCAAGCATAACTTGTGCACATCCACTTCTGGCTCCGCATGCGACCATGCTAAACAATCAATGTTAAATTTAAAATTTTGATAAATCCTGACCTGAGCTCGGAGTTTAGACTTGTCCCCAAGTGGAACTTCCTCTCTAAGAATTTCTCAAACAATGCGACTTGCTCTAGTTCTTTTGTTGTGGATTTGGTTGCGTCCATTTCTTCTAGTACCTGGAAATATCTTGGTACCTGATAAGATTCCGATGACTCCTCCCCCATATTGTCTTTGTTCGGCTCGTTGGTTCATGTAATTGCCATGCTGCATGCTCCTTCCCTTTGCTACTGGAAACTGAGATCTCGTTCATCTCCCTTAGTGCTGGTTGATCTCCTCCTATCTGTTTAATTCCCTCCAGAGTTAGGAATTTCAGAAGTTGATGGTATGTTGACGGCACAGCCTTCATCTCGTGCAACCATGGTCTTTCAAGAATGATATTGTAACCCATATCGCAATCTACTACTTCGAAAAGGGTCGTCTTCATTACACCTTCGGTATTTGTGTGCAGCAGGATTTCCCCTCAGGTTGTTACGCTTGCTAGATTGAACCCGGTGCAAAGCTTTGTTGCTCCCTCAGGATTCTTACTGTTTCCACGAGGTGCTCATCTCCAGCATCATCAGGGGTCGTTTCCCGAACGTGTCGTGGGTATTGCCCGACATGGACCAGCATGGCCTCATCCCCCTCGTTGCGTGTATCACTGATCGAGTCTTCATGTTGAGGCTGATTTCCTGGAACCTCAACGTTGTGTGTGAGTTGACAGTGTTATCTGCCATTTTTTATGATTTTTCGTTAAGAAACAAAGAATCAAATAAGTTAGTAATAGATGCAAGGATCAGCTCAATTACCTAACGGTCTAAGCCCTACGGTGGGCGCCAAATTATTTACCCGTAACACGGTATAGGTTAATCTATACGTGGTTTATAGACAAGAAAATCAATTTGATCCTAAAATGATAAATAAATTAAATAAGAATGCAAGATTTAGCGTTGAAATCAAGTTATGACAGCAAATAGCTTGATTCCAGGAGCAGAGCTTCCGAAGGCAGTAATAACAATATTAATAAGCAAGAAATAAAATATTATTGAATTTCTGAATAGTATATAGCATAAGTTTTTCAGAAATTTCGTGTCCTTACGATGGTTGTTGAAATCCTATTTGTAGTGGCAACTAGGAAACAAGGTCCTAGGATCAAGCCCCTCTTAAATGACAACTATGGAGGCCATTGAAGAATATGTAACAGCAGACTATGAATGCCATATTATGTATAACGTACTATGTATTTAATACTGCAGAATATTCTTCATTGAATGCTATCGGGTGATAGGCACTTATTTGTCTTCATGAGCAACATCCCCTTCGGAGGCTTCCCGGTGCCAACCGAGATTGTTCCCCCCGGTCTTGACTTCCACCTGTCTTGTTTTCCATCTGTCTTTGGTTTCATGTGTCACTCTATTATACGAGCATTTAATATGAACTGATTTTACCCTATACAATAATAAATTAGGATAATGTTTCACATTTCCATTTGTATCTTACATGTCATCTAAGTCAGTAAAATTTCTTGAACTCTACTAGTAATTGGCTAACTGCCATGAGAGGACTGAGCAAGTCGATATATATATATATATATATATATTTCGTTCTCGATATGTTCGAACTTCTCTTCCCAAGTACTATTAATACGTCTCAATCTTAAACGGGTTAGGATTAATTTACTTCGTGAATCCTTTGTATATTTTCTGCTTAAAGAATTTATATATTTTTTTTAAAAAGGTTCGTTATTGGAATATCCCACCATACGAGATATCCTGAAATATCCTACCATTGTATTAAATGACTCCTAATTGTCTAAAATCTAAATGAATCTCCATAGAATTAAGGGCTGGAGTGACAAATAAGGGGAAGTGGCCATTCGGCCAAAACATATATCAGTCCATGGCCCATAGTTTTACAATACAATTTGTGGCCAAAAACAAATAATATATGCTAACCAACAAATAGTTTTAAGTGTCCCTTTGTCCCTCCTTCACTGGTCCTTTCCTTCTAACCAGCAGTAACAATTGCCTGATTTTTAAAAATACAATTAGTTGATTTTAGATAAAAACAAATGAAAGCATTTCAAAAAATAGTAAAGAAACATTGATTATATATATTATAATCAATGTGTAATTGTATAAAAACTCAAAATGTATATTTATATTAGGTTGGGTCATTCCTATTTTATTTGGTTATTATTTGTTAGACTAAAAAATAAAAATTGCTACCGAAAAGTTATATTTTTCAGTCATTATGTTTTTTTTGTGAGTTACTAGTAGTTTTTATGATTTTTATGTGAGAAAACATAGTTGTACGACTTTGATAAAAAAATCATAATTATATGATCATTTGTGAAATTTACCCTTCGCTATCACGAGCCTGCCCACTTTCCAAATATATATATATATATATAAAAAATTGTCAATCGCTAAAATGCAAGTGTGGCGTTTGGTGTCATTTTATTTCAAGAAATGCCCTAAATAGAGGAGTTGAGTATGAAAATAACATACATTAAATTAGTTGAACTCTGTGGTGGAGCATCAACGTGTGCAAACCATGGTTGCATCATTAATTTGAAAAATGCATAGTCTTTCACTATACAAAATAAACACAAAATAGATTGTTACTATACAAAAAATATACTAAATAGATTGTCACTATATAATCTATATACAATAAACTGTCACAATACAAAATAGATTGTCACTATACAAAAATATACAAAATAGACTTTCACTATACAATTTATATACAATAGACTGTCATTATACAAAACAGACTGTCATTATACGAAAAATATACTAAATAGACTGTCGATATACAAAAGATATACAACTTAGACCGTCACTATACAAAAAAATACTAAATAGACTGTCACTATACAATTTATATAAAATAGACTATCACTATACAAAATATATACAAAATAGACGGTCGCTATACAAAAATTATACAAAATAGACTGTCATTGTACAATTTATACACAATAGATTCTCACTATACAAAAATATACTAAATAGACTGGCACTATACAAAATAGATTGGTACTATACAAAAAATTTACAAAATAGACATTTCCGGCTGGTAGATGTAATATGTTTGGGCCGGAGGGACATTTTGGGTCAATGGGGAAAAATATGAGCTATTAAAATTTTAAGGGGCTATAGAGCGTCATTTGCTCAAAAACACTCTTGCCATGTATTCTACGGGGCCATAATTCATTTTAGAACGCGGCTGATAGCTCAAAGTTATAGATCACTAAGGCCTCATTTGTTTGCACTTAATGGAGGTTTGAATCTTTATCATTTAGATCTTATGCATTAAGTACGTTTTTGTTCTACTTTAAATATAATTTTTGTGAATATTTTTCGTCAAGGCTTGGACCTATGTGAATATGCATTCGTCAGTAGAAAATGTGGAGAGCGTCTAGTTCTTTCTTTTTATTAATTTTAACTTATATAATATTAGACAGGTGTTTTACTTCGTTCATGACTAATTCCGTATTCACTTAATTCTAAAAATCGTATAAAATCTATCCATAATAAAATTAGGATAATGTTTCACATATCCATATGTATCTTACCTGTCATCTAAGACACTAAAATTTCTTAAACTCCATTTGTAATTGGCTAACTGCCATAAGAGGACTGAGCAAGTTGATATAAGTTATATCGAAATTAATGTGAGTATATATATATATATATATATATATATATATATATATATGACGTTTGGTTTCTAATATAGAACTCGACATAACTCATGCAAGGTTTAATAACGAAAATCAATTTATAGTGATTATATTAAGTTATGCAGGATTCAAAATAAAAGACCAAACATTGCATAAGTTATATGAAATTTTATATCAAGATTGAAATTTTCAATATCTCAAACCGTACACGATATTACGTCATATTTAGTATTTTTATTTCTTTTGTGGCTGGTTTTAGCCCAATAATCATTAAACTTAAATACTTTATATAGTACAAGTAAAGGTAAAAAGGAATAAAAAATCTGAAAACTGTTTTAGATAATGACTTCTTTGCAAACTGAGTGACTCTAATGTTGGATAGGACATGCCAATCTAATGCTAAACTTTTTGCTTTGGATATTCAGTATTCTTGAACCTTTAGTTTGACTAATTTGGATTCGCCTTAATAGGCTTATTAAGGATAATAACTGAGTGGACGTAAATTAGTCAGAGACTACGAGGTAGCTGTTGGCGTCCGCAATCCCGTATCTCTTTTATCTTGTTATTTTCAGTATCTTCGAACAATTGTGCCAAGATATTATATTAGTAATCTTATTATTAGGATTTTCATTAGTTACTTATGACTTTGTGACACCTCGGTTCGGGCTGTAGTCGGGATGGTTCACTATATTTTGCCGCAAATTGCCGTTATTAAACCGTACTTATATTATTTTTGTATTGTTTAACTGTTTGAATGAAGTTTAGTTGAATTGGCTGCCCTTGTCTTCATGAGAGGCGCCATCACGATCATGGTTGGGATTTTGGGTCGTGACATTGTTACTATAAAATCGCTCTTCACTAAGGTGTTCTCATTGTCAGAGTTCGAACACATATCTGGATAAATGTACAATAATTTCATTTGTCCTACTACACTCGTTGATGGTAGGTAAGAAACTCGTAAACGAAAAACTCAATTTGAAATGTACCTTTATCCAAATTGAAATTCACATCTAAGAATATAGTTAAAATTACTGAAATGTAATGTCCAAACAAAAAACGAAAGAGCCATCAAAAGCCATCTCTCTCGTACAAGATGTTTTCATTGCTGTCGCACTCTATTTTCCTCTATTTTTCTCCCCTTCACATTTCCAATTGACTCAAAAAGAAAATTTTAGATATTTTTATAAGAAAAGTAGAAGCTCTAGAACTTGCTAATAGAACAAATTAAGATCACAAAAGTAGTTATTATCGGTTTTCATACAGTTTCTTTCCACTAATCAGCGGCGAAGCTGAAGTTCTAATGCTGAATAATATCTCTGTAACAACATTTTTATATAACAACAATTCACTATAAAATTTAAGTTTTTTTTCGAAATTGATGTTTATGTTATGTTATCATATATATTCTCTATAACAATACTTTACTATAGCAACCAAAAAATATCGAACAAATGAGATTATTATAGAAAGGTTTGACCGTATGTGTAAATATTTATGCACTCATTAAAGTGCCTTTTTTCAGAGTCTGAAACTCATAAATTCAAATTTATAAATTTGCTTCTACCCCAGATAACTAAAAAATGTGTCAATAATACAATATTCTTTGAATCCATCTCTGAATGATTATGACTTCTAAGAATGTATATATATTTTTTATATTATTTGTGCATAAAACTTAAAATCTTGAAAATATCATCAAATTTAAGATGAACAACGTTGCATTGGAAGGTCTTTTTCCAAGTACAATGAGAGATTTGACTGTTCAAAGTGTCTCTTCAATGTGCAGTCGGCAATGTAGAAATGTCTAAGATTGTTGTGAGGTTCACTATTCATACTTGACTTTCAATATAAAAACTTACCACTTTTAATATTGCTTTTATTAACTGTCTGGTACCCTAGAATCATTGATACGATAATTCAAATTTAAGTCATGTATAGGTGTCATCAAAGGAGAAACGTCTCATGCCAACAATTATTTTTTATTACTACACTCGAATCCAACTTTTCTGATTAAGGATTGAAGGGTTCATCCATCCACTGTACTTTCGAGAGGTAAGCACTTTCAAGTTTATTAGCAGGGGTGGAGGTAAAAGCCAAGCTATAAGTTCGGCCGAAATTAATATTTTTTGCTCAAATAATATATTTGTCTTAAGAAATTCATTAAATGTGTATGTATACGGGTAAAATCGGCCTCGTGGTATACCCCGATCTCCGATAAAACAAGCCAAAGCTCGAGACATGATGACAGGGGACCGAAATCGAGGCAAAAGTCTCATCGAGTCAGAATCCGGGGGCATGACGCCTGTCCTCGAGAATATCGGAGTCACGATTCGTAATCGATTTTAGCCTTGAACGACTTCGAAGAACACTGTCAAGCAATCGAGCACGGCCAACAGAAGGCCGTAATATCCGTGACTGGCCGGATATCACGGCGGTCTGCCCCTCTAAACACGGATGCTGAGTCTGATTACCATGGCGAGAATAACAACATAGGCCCGGTAACGAGGTGCCCCCCGCCAATCCCAACGGAAATCCGATCATGGACTCGATCGACGCCAGCTTACATATGGCCATCAACACGAATTTGTCCACCGATTCTAAGAACAGCATCCGGGGGGGATTGCGGTCGGTAGCTCAAAATGCTCGTGACGGTAAAGGAGATGGGATCAGCTTGTGGGTGATCTTCGAAATGTGCAGGCTCAGTAGGCAGCGGTAGACTACAGAACAGAAGTCGTGCTCCCAATAGTGTTGAGCTCGAAGCATCCCGGTGAAACACTCACAAAAATGAATCAGCCGCAGATAGGTCAAGTGAAGTTGAACCCAGAACTAACCCGAAATAATAAAGATGATCGAGGAATTGAAAAGGCGGGTGGAAACGAGAGAAAAGAAAATCGAAGCTAACGACAAGAAGGTGGAGACTTACAACTCCAAGGTCGACCAAATCCCCCGAGCGCCACCTATATTGAAAGGCCTAAACTCCAAGAAGTTTGTTCAAAATCCCTTCCCTCCAAGCTGCAATCCCTAAAAAGTTCTGCATTCCTAAAATTCCTAAGTACAACGGGACAACTGACCCAAATGAATATGTGATCTCATAAACGTGTGTCATCAAGGGGAATGACTTAGAAGATGACGAGATTAAATCTGTCTTGCTGAAAAATTCGGAATGACCTTGTCAAAATGAGCTATGATATGGTATCACAACCTACCTCCTAACTCTATTGACTCGTTTGCTATGCTTGTTGATTCCTTCGTAAAAGCACACGTCGGGGCTGTCAAGGTCGAGACCAGGAAGTCGGACCTTTTCAAAGTGAAACAGAGAGATAACGAGATGCTCAGAGAATTCGTGTCCCGGTTTCAGATGGAACGGATGGACCTGCCTCCAGTCGCGGACGATTGGACCGTTCAGGCCTTCACCCAAGAGACTCAGTATTCGAATCTCATTGGCTTCACAGCAGTTGAAGCAAAATCTGGTAGAATATCCGACTGTGACTTAGGCCGATGTGCGTAACCGATATCAATGAAAATTAGAGCCGAAGATTATCAGTTCGGGCCCCCTTTCGAGTCTGTTTATCCTATCCGAGCCAGTGACAGACCTAAAAGACATTAATCGCAAACCAAGGCCAAGTAGGGACCGATATCAGTTGTATGTTAGTGATCGCAGGAGTAACGGATCTGGTCAAAACCTTGCGAGGAATGAAAAGAGAAGCGATCGGAGTGAAAATAACCGGGGGCTCATAAGCAGAAATGGTTTTGACAGGCCCATCGGGCCTAAGGAAGCACTAAGGTTATTAGAGTACAACTCCAACATCGATGCTGCTGCTTACGTAACCGCCATCGGACGCATCAGAGATGCCAAGTGTCCTTGACCTTTACAGTCCGATCCAGCCCAATGCAAATATCATGGCACTCACGGCCACAGAACGGAGGACTGCCGATAATTAAGAGAGGAAGCAGCCCAGTTATTCAACTACGGACATCTCCGAGGGTTCTTGAGCGATCGAGCTAAGAACCATTTCAGGAATAGAGATTCTAATAAACAGATCGAGTAGGAGGAACCTCAGCACGTCACTAGCATGATCATCGGCAAGGTCGACATTCCCCAGGGGCCGATGCTAAAGCGCACCGAAGTTACCATCACAAGGGAAAAATGGACTCGAGATTACGTGCTGGAGGGAACCTTGTCTTTCAACGACGAGGACGCTGAAAGGATCATGTAGCCCCACAAAAATGCACTGGTAATATCTATATTCATAAATAAAATGCAAGTTAAGCGTGTGTTGATTGATCCAGGTAGCTCAGGCAACATCATCAGATCGAGGGTCGTGGAACAACTCGATCTACAAGATCGGGTCGTGCCTGTAGTCCGAGTTCTAAACAGATTCAACATGGCATGTGAGACCACTAAAGGCGAGATAACATTACCGGTAAACATCACCTGGACCACTCAGGAAGCAAAGTTCTATATAATCGAAGAAGACATGAGGTAGAACGCTCTGTTCGGAAGGCCATGGATCCACAATATTAGAGCAGTACCCTTGACTCTGCACCAAGTGATGAAATTCCCAACGCTATGAGGGATAAAAACAACTTACGAAGAACAAGCGGTTGCAAAGGAGATGTTCACGGTCGACTAGGTGATTCCAGTATCTGCACTTACAACGACAAAAGGTCTAGGTTCGGCCTCCAAGTAAGACGCCAAATAGCAATTACCTACACCAGCCCCGACCCACTGGAGAAGCAGGGAATGATGAAGATGACGATTACGGGATTCCCAGATCTTTTGTAGCCCCCAATGAGTCCGACGCTTCCAAATCGACAATCCAGGAACTGGAGCAAGCCATACTGATCGAGCACTTGCCCGATCAAAAGGTATACCTAGCCACGGGGTTGAGTCCCGAGCTCAGAAAAAAGCTCATTCAATTTCTTATAGCTAATATAGATTGTTGCGCTTGGTCCCACCTTGATATGACAGGGATCCCGTCGGAAATAACTACTCACAAGCTAAACCTGGACCCAAAGTTCCACCCGGTCAAGCAGAATAGGAGACCCCAGTTCGAGGTCAAGCATGCGTTCGTCAAGGACGAGGTATCTAAACTCCTTAAAATAGGGTCTATCCGGGAGGTTAAGTACCCGCTGGTTAGCAAACATAGTAGTAGTCCCTAAAAAAGGAAACAAATTAAGAATATGTGTAGACTATAAAGACTTGAATAATGTGTGTACCAAGAACTTTTTCCCTTTGCCTAACATCGATTGCAAGATCGATGCAACGGCCGGCCACGGGATCCTCAGTTTTCTCGACGCTTATTCGGGGTACAACCAAATTCAGATGGACCCGGACGATTAGGAAAAGACTTCCTTCATCACTAAGTACGACACCGATTACTATAACATGATGCCATTCGAACTACAAAATGTTGGTGCCACCTACCAACGCCTAATAAATTGGATGTTCGAAGAACAAATAGGAAAATCAATGGAGGTTTATATTGACAATATGTTGGTTAATTCCCTGCGAGCAGAGGACCATTTGAAACATTTGCAGGAAACCTTCAGCATATTGAAGAAGTACAGTATGAAGCTAAACCCGGAGAAATATGCGTTCGGAGTGGGGTCTGAGAAATTCCTCACGTTCATGGTATCCAACCGGGAAATCAAGATTAATCCCGATAAGATCAAGGCCATTGAAGATATCATTGTTGTGGACAACGTCAAGGCCGTTTAAAGGTTAACCGGATGCACAGCCGCCCTAGGGTGATTCATCTCGAGGTCCTCTGACAAGAGTCACCGCTTCTTCTCACTGTTGAAGAAAAGAATAACTTCTCATGGACCCCATTGTGCCAACGAGCCTTGGAGGAACTCAAACGGTATCTCTCGAGCCCACCTCTGCTTCATACTCTGACGACAGGCGAACAACCATATTTATACATAGCGTTATTTGAGATAGCGGTAAGTGGAATCCTGGTCCGGGAAGAGTAAGGTACACAATTTTTGATCTATTATGTTAGCAGGACTCTAGGCGAGGCCGAAACTAGAACCCTCACCTAGAAAAACCGGCGCTCGCTTTGCTAAGCGCCTCTAGAAAGCTAAAATCGTTTTTTCAATGCCACCCCATATGTTTTGTAGCTACTTACCCATTGAGAAAAATAATACATAAACTCGAGCTCTCGGGACGTTTGGCCAAATGGGTCGTTGAGATCAGCGGGTACGATATCATATATCGGCCCCGGACCGCCATCAAGTCTCAAATCGGCCCTAATACCCGAGGTTGAAAGAGAGTTGTTAAACTCGGAGACTTCTTCGAGAATTTGGACCCTCTTTATGGACGACACCTCGAACACAAAGGAGTACGGACTTGGCATTAAATTGAAGCCACTAATAGGTAATGTAGTTAGACAATCTATTATGACAGTAAAATTGACAAGGCTGAGTATGAGGCATGATTGCAGGTCTCGAACTGACCAAAATCTTGGGGGCAGAGGTGATCGAAGCTAAGTGCAACTCCCTCCTTGTGGTGAACCAAGTTAATGAGACATTCGAAGTCAGAGCGGAACGAATGCAAAGACACTTGGATAAACTACTAATGTTACATCGGTTCAAGGAGTGGATTCTACAACATGTACCTCGGGATAAAAACAGTGAGGCTGACGCTCTCTCTAACTTGGGATCGTCGGTCGATGACGATGAGTTCAACTCGGGGGCGGTCGTATAACTAATGAGATCAGCAGTGGAAGAAGGTCACGCCGAGATAAACTCAACATCCCTAACTTGGGACTGGAGAAACAAATATATAGAGTATCTGAAGACCGGAAAACTGCCCTTGGATCCTAAGGAATCCAGGACTCTGTATACGAAGGCAGCCCGGTTCAGCTTGTCCGAAGACGGTACCCTATTCGGGAGAATGTTTGATGGACCACTTGCAATATGTCTAGGACAGGAGACACCGAGTATATCCTGAGTGAAGTCCACGAAGGCACCTGTGGAAATCATTCGGGCGCCGAATCATTAGTTCGGAAAATAATCAGAGCTGGCTACTACTGGATCGACATGGAAAAGGACACGAGAAGTTCATACGAAAATGTGACAAGTGTCAGAGGCATGCTCTAATGATTCATCAGCCCGAGAAGCTGTTACATTCGGTCTTGTCACCCCGGTCATTCATGAAATGGGGGATGGACATCATTGGCCTCCTTCCATGGGCACCCGGTAAGGCTCAATTTATATTATTTATGACTGACTATTTTTCTAAGTGGGTGGAAGCCCAGGCGTATGAGAAAGTAAGGTAGAAGGAAGTCATCGATTTCATTTGGGACCACATAATATGTCGGATCAGAATGCCGGCCGAGATCGTGTGCAACAATGGGAAATAGTTCATCGATAACAAAGTAAGCAAGTTCCTCGAAGATAATAAGGTCAAAAGGATCTTATCAACACCGTACTACCCTAGTGGGAACGGGCAAGCAGAATCCACCAACAAAACCATACTCCAAAACCTCAAAAAGAGATTGACCGACGCTAAAGTAAAATAGAAAGAAATTTTACCCGAAGTCTTATGGGTATACCGTACGACCTCGAAGTCTAGTACCGGGGCCACCTCGTTCTCGTTGGTTTATGGCGCCGAAGTTCTAATACCGGTCGAAGTAAGGGAACCAAGTCTCAGGTTTCGATATGCGACCGAAGATTCAAATGATTAGGCCATGAATACGAGCCTGGAACTACTAGATGAAAGGCGCGAAGCTACCCCGCCCGGTTGGCCATCCAAAAATAATGGATCGAGAGGTATTATAATCAAAGAGACAACCTTCGACACTTCAATGTCGGGGACTTAGTGTTAAGGAAGGTCGCACTAATCACCCGGAACCCGAGGGAAGTTGGGGTCGAACTGGGAAGGTCCGTATCAAATTTTTGAGATCACCGGAAAAGGATCATACAAACTCGGAGTAATGAATGGTGAGCAACTACCGAACAACTGAACATAACTCACTTGAAACGATATTATTGCTGAGGTACGACCCCATTCATTTCTTTTATTTATTTGCACTTTGGACTAACTCTTGCAGGTGACCGTCAAAAAACGATATAATTTTTAGGTCTGAAAGCACGCGCTGCACTCTTTTTCCCTTAAACCGGTTTTGTCCCAAATGAATTTTCCGGCAAGGTTTTTAACGAGGAAACAGTGGATCATGCTAACTTAGAATCGAATACCGGCTATGAACTGGTGTTAAAGATCACATTGACAGTATTTGAGGCTTCTCTATGATCGGCCTCAAACACTGGGGGGTGTCACCCTCGAATAATAATTTTAGCAAGGAAAAGGCTTTGTGCTCGATTAGTCTAGGCTCGATCGATAGGATTTACTGTAAGGGCCAAATGGTCAAATGAACCGTGCCCAACATAGACCACCCCAGCCTTGACACAAAGTTAGTACACGTGTGTAACCTTGTATATTACGCACAAAAATGAAAGGAATTTTTCTTTCTTACATTTGGTCCCCTAAAGACGTCGAGCCCAAGGGTCACCTCACTCGAGGACTGTCCCCCAAGGCAAGATCGGACGGCCCGGGATAACGAAACCTGGGGGCACAAAGCTTATTAGGCAGTACCCGAACATTAAAGGCTACGACCATCCCGTTCGGGGACAGTTGTCTTGGGTAAGCCCCGACAACTCGGGGTAACAAGACCACTGGGCAACACCTGAACTAAAAAGGCTACAGCCGTCCTAGAACGGCTCGGAGATGTCCGAGACCCGTAACTAAAATATAAGGCCTTCAAAATTTTTAAACCGATTCAAAAGGCTACCCTCAGCAAATTGTAATCTAAAATATTCTAAGAACTTTGGGGAAAGCTTTCGGTCATACCAAGCCCCCCACAAGTCTTAATCAAAATAATATCGAGAACAAGGTATGTTCGAACCTCCGAACAAGACCTAATTATTACGAGCTAAGACAGTCGATATCTTTACAATCATAAAGAAAAGAGCGAAAGGAAACAAGCTTAAAAATTGTTAAAGGGAAAAAGAGCCTCATATGTATATAAAAGATCTTTACAAAGGCCAAATGGCCTCAACAAAGAATACAAAGGTGCAAAAACAAAGAAAAATCTACAAGGCACCTGAACAGCCTGGTCTTCGCCAGATCCTGCCTCATCACCAGGACCATTGGGGTCTTCTCCGCCCCCGGATCCGTACGAACCCTCGGATTCTTCTTCGTCCTCGGGATACGCCAACTTCAAGGGCCTCCCTTTGGGGCTGCCGCTTCACATATTCGACAATGTCTTTCAGGCGGTCCTAGGCTATCTCGGCATTGCCTTTGTACTGGGCCACCATATTATCAGCATTAGTCTTGGTTATTTCAGCCACCGACTTGACCGCTTTAATCTCCTTGGCGAGGGTCTTTCAATCGGCAACAGCCGAGCTCAGCTGAGACTGAAGCTCCTCAATTTTCTAAGACCGTGCCTCAGCCTTCTCCCTCGTCGCTCGAAGTTGGGCCTCCACCGAGAACAATTGCGCCCGGGCAGTCTCCTTTTTCGATGCCAAGTGGTCTATCTTGCCTTTCCACTCTTCGGCCTCGACCTTGATTACATCTATCTCGGCCTGGAGTTGGTCAATCTGATCAATCTTTGTTGGACCTGCGGGTTTTGACCATAGTCACTGTGTCTAGCTCATCGTCACTAACTTTAAAGATTTTTACCTATTCAACCAGGTCGGCGTCGTCTTTCCGAGCCACGTCCAACTCAGCTCGAAGGCTCTTAGCCTCTCCTTCACGTTGCTCGTTGAGAAGTTTGTACATATCTCTTCTCAGAAAGCTCTCGGACTTCGGCCTCGAGTTGGTTCAACTTATCCCGATACTAGAGGAAGGTTACGATGTGAAGCACCAAGGCCTACAAATACGAGGAGAGATATTAGAATCGTGAAGAACTAAAGTTGTAAAATAAAAACGTTTGGCAACACCTTACCTGGTTCAGCGCCTGTTGTGCTTCGTTGAACAGGCATGGGGTGTCCACCTCGTTCATTTTAGCCTGGTCTTCATCGGTTACCTGGCACCGAGTAGGTAGATAGCTACCCCGACGGGGGAGGAAAGAACTCGGGTATCCTCTAGGACGGTGATAACAATTTACCGCTTCTGACTAGGATCCGAACTCGGGGCAGGGAACCGGTTGACCGACCTCAGGCTCGAGTGCGGCCCGCCAACCTCCAAGGGTGGATTTTTCCTCGAAACTTCTAAATTACCCAATCCGGTTAAGTCCTTCAGGGCAGACGAGTCTACGCCATCAAAGAAGTGACGAAGGGTATCGTCCACTCCGTGGGCCCGCTCATTCGATCTCTCCTTCGTCGTTCGGGCTTCGTCTAATATTGAGTCCGTGAACGAAGGAAATCCTATACCATCTATCATACCAGGCCAGGCGGAGCCGGCATCTCGAGAGTTCTCGGGCCCCACTATAGCATCAGCCTTGCGAACTTGAGAGGGGTTAGCCCCCTTCGTTTCCTCCTTAGCTGGCGCCCGCTCTTCGGAGACTGATGGCTCTTGGGCCACTAAAAGTTTGTCCTCCTCAGGCTCTTCCCTGAGCCGGAGGAGTGAGTCCGAGTCAAGCACTCGAGATCTAGAGGCTTCTTTTGATTAGCGAACTAGCCTCCTTCTCGGTTCCTTTTCTCCGAGCGCAGGGAGCTCGGAGCCCTCCTCCTTTTCCTCTCTCCAGCCTTCCCCAGAGCAGGAGACTCAACAGGAAAGTCCTCGCAACCGACTGGAGGCCTAAGCTCGACACCTTAGGCAAGCCTGCAAAAAAAAGTGAAGGAAATAAAGACTTGATGTTAAAAGAAGAAGCCTAACACAACCTGCTCGGGAAAGAAGTCTCACCATGGAAATGGGACTCCCAACGGCCCTTCGAGAGTTTGCGCCACGAGCACTCGGAGTAGGGAATCTGTGAAACTATACCCTCGACCCACTCCTTGAGTCGAGGAACAACTTTTGGGACCCGAGCTACGGTTGTACCACCACGAACACCAATAAGGAAAAGAGAAGTAAACATAGAATCAACATTCGAAGGAAATTTCTACTTACATTACGTAATCCACTTCTCGGGGAATGGCTTGCATTCAGCCGGGATCAAGTCCGAAGTCCTCACTCAGACAAAACGGCCTTGCCAACCTTGATCTTGGTCCTCATCAATACTTGAGAATGGGGCTTTATTGGCCCGGCGCACAAGATTTATCAACCCTTCTCAGAATATTCCGGGACTGTAAAAATGGAGTAGGTGATCCACGGTGAACAGGTAGGAGTCAATTTTGTTCACACAAAACTGAAGGAGGTTCACAATCCTCCACAGTAAAGGATGAATCTGATCGAGGCATACTTTGTATCTCTTGCAGAAATCTATAATGACTGGGTCCACTAGTCCTAATGTAAAGGGATAAGTGTAACCACTCAGGAATCCGTCAACATGGGTGGTAATGGCCTCCTTAGGGTCAGGGACCATAATGTTTTTATCGGCCCAATTGCAGTCTTTTCGGACCATAAGGAGGACATATTCGGTAATCGAGCAGATGTATCTCGAAACCTCCTCACACTGACCCTATACGGAGGAAGGCTTTTCAACCTTGAAATCATCGTTGACCGAGCATCTCCCTGGGATGAACATTTTCAAGGGGGGTTCGAGTACTGGTTCATCAACGGCCACGCCCGGAGCGGTCTCCTCGCCCTCAGTAGCCTGCCACGAAGTAGAAGGAGCTTCTTTCTGGTGAGCGGTTTTGGAAGTCTTTGCTTGTCTTTTAGAAAGTAAAAATGGAGGAAAATCTAAAAAAGATGAAGAAAGAAAGGAAGTTGAAGGATTAGACTTGTTGGCTTGAGAAGAAGATGGGTAACAGAACTTTTACAAAGGACCGGGGTAAAAGTGCTAAAGAGAATTAAAATTCTAAGGGTACGAGGGTACAAGGTTTGACGTAAAGTAAAAATGAATTGTCATGACCCTAACCCTGAACCCGGTCGTGATGGCGCCTCTCCTGAGGACAAGGCCAACCAATTTAACCAAAATCTCATTTTAAGCGGTCAATTAATCAAGAAAACAAAACAAGCATAGTTTAATAGCAATCATTCGCGAAAAATATTGCTAACCATCCCGACACAGCCCGAAACTGGGGTGTCACAAGTCATGAGCAACTATGAATTCTAATAATAATTCTACTAAATACAATATCTGGCACAACTGTTTGAAGAACATAGAAACAACAAGATAAAAGAGATACGGGGCTGCAGACGCCAACAGCTACCTCGTAGTCTCTGAATCACCGCCTGGACGGGAGGAATCAGTACTCCGGAGCGGAACCAACAACGCCTGAATCTGCACACATGGTGCAGGGAGTAATGTGAGTACTCCAACTCAGTGAGTAATAAATATAAATAACGACTGAAAGTAAGAAAAAACATAAAGCACAAGGTATTCTATAATGAAGCATTTAAAACATCCTTCCAAAACAGTAAATCAGTGAGAAGTCAAGTAAAATCTCCTTTCAACAGGTAAAAACAGGTAATTGTTCAGGTAAATAATGTGAAGTAAAACGTCGCCCCTCGGGCTGTATATATCAACAAATCCGCCCCTCGGGCAATATCATAAAACAATACCAGTCCCTCGGGCTCAAATCTCAGAACAATATCAGCCCCTCGAGCTATCACATGGAACAGTATCAGCCCCTCAAGTTATCATATAGTACAACATCAGCCCCTCGGGCTATCACATAGAACAGTATCAGGCCCTCGGGCTATCACATATTATAATATCATCCCCTCGGGCTATATTTCACATCACAATGGGGACCCACGCTTACTGGGGGTGTACAGACTCCGGGAGGGGCCCCTTACGGTCCAAGCGCAATATCAAGCCACCTCGTGGCATATATCTAAGCCCTCGGCCTCATATCAATCAAGCCACCTCGTGGGGTATATACAGTATCTCAGGCCCTCGGTCTCATATCAGTCACAAGCCACCTCGTGGCACATAAAGTATCTCAGGCCCTCGGCCACAAATTAGTCACAAGCCACCTCATGGCATATAAAGTATCTCAGGCCCTCGGCCTCATATTAGTCACAAGCCACCTCATGGCATATAAAGTATCTCAGGCCCTTGGCCTCATATCACTCAGTAAAACCTCAATCTGGCCCTCGGTCGCACTCAGTCAGAAAATCATCAGAAGCCCCTTGGGCATAGTAAAACAGTAGTTCTCAGCCCAAAACATCATTAAAATATTATTTAAGTCTCAAAACTGAGTAAAAGTGGCTGAGTTGTAAAACAGTATAAACAGCATGACGGAGTTCAAGCAATAAGTCAAAATAATGAGAAAACAGTGATAAAAATCCCCGAAGGGTTCAAATAATTAGCACGAAGCCCAAATATGGCAATCAGCCCAAATCAGAATGATAACAAAAAAGTTTCAGTCAAATACGCGGTAGAAATCATCATTCTGGACGGACCAAATCACAATCCCCAGAAGTAAACGACCCCACGCTCATCATCGAGCGTGTGTCTCACCTCAATATAGCGCTACGATGTACAATCTGGGGTTTCAAACCCTCAGAACATCATTTGCAATCACTACTCACCTCGAACCGGCTAAATCCCTAGCCCGCGACGCCTTTGCCCCTCGAATTGGCCTCCACGCGCGTCGAATCTACCCAAAATCAGAACGAATACGTTACAATATGCTGAGAGGACAAAGCCCAAGCGAAAACAATCGAAAAGTACCAAGAAATTTCGAAATTAGCAAAACCCGAGCCCCGAGTCCACTTCTTGAAGCTCAGAAATTTTCACATCCACGGGTTCCTTATCTCCCAACGAGTTCAACCATACAAAAATTATCAAATTCCGACATCGGATTGGCTTTCAAATCTTAAATTTTCGTTTGTGGAAGATTTGGTAAAAATCTGATGTTTTTTCTTCCATAAATTCATGGATTCATGATGTAAATGAGTATGGAATCATAATCTATAAAGGATTTATAATAAGGAACACTTACCTCATTCAAATTTGTAAAAACCCCTCTAAAAATCGCACAAAACCGAGCTCCCCCAACTCTATTTTTTTTAAAAATGGCCAAAACCCCCTGTTTTATAGTGTTTCAGCGTTTCGGGCACCACAGGTGGTGCCGGGCGCTGCCTGTGGCGCTGGTCCCAGTAGCCAAAAAAAATATTGGCGCCATGGGTGGCGCCCCGCGCTACCCTGGGCGCTGGCGATTTTTCCGACCCAAAAATAGGCATAACTCTCTCATACGATGTCCGAATTGGACGATTCTTTTTGCACGTATCATTATTTTCTCTGTCACTGCCTCTTTCTCTTTTTCACTGGTTCTGGCCATGGTGAGCCCGGCTCGAGGGTGATTATCTCACTAAGGCTGAAACTATCCTACTCGTGTGGTTTGAATTTATTTTATCTTTGTTTGTTCAGTAGTAATTTAATTTATCGCTTTGTATCAAATCAATCCGCATATCTTTAAAATCACTTACAAATTTAATTGTTATCCAATTTTAAAAATAACCAATGTGTACATTTTAAATATAGAAGTCATTACCTAATACAAATCAGCATTCTAGCATCCAGAACCTATTCGACTTTTGTTTTTCTACTTTTTATTAAGTATGGTTTCCTTTATTGAATTCCTTTAATATTCTAATCAATCATGATTCATGTGTGCATGTACACACATACGCGTAAAAGGTGTAAATTAATGAGAAACAAGACAACAACAAAAATAGTAGGAAAAATTTTCAAAAGTCAAACATCCCATTAATTGAACTTTAAATATGGATTTTCTCTCAATATTATGCTAAAATATAACAATATAAGAAGTTTTCTATGCTTGATTAGATGCAATATTAGGACACAATGTTAATAGAAGTATTTTTGTAAGACACAATAATACGCATATTTTATTTGGCAAGAGTTGAATGAAATATTCGAGAACCTTGTTTCATTTTTCAATTTTTTAACAATTAACTATCAATTCAAAATTTTTTAAAAAAATGAAATTTATAAATGATGTTAATAATCAGCCAATGCAACAAAGGGAATTAAAATATCCATCTAAACTAATAACCGATATTTCTTACTTAATAATCTTTAATAAAACCGAGTATTCTATCCATCGAAACTTAAGCGAATCACAAGAAACCACTTGATATGTTTTATCATCGCAAAAATTTAAACTTTAATTATTTATAACTTTTATTTTACTTTATTAACCACTAAATCACACCATACAGTAATAATTACATAGTTTTCCTTTAGAGACTTTGGCTCTAGTCTCCTTCAATCAAGGCGTCAAGCCAGCCAGTGGTGTCTTGTGTAAAGTAACATCTTTAATTAAATGATAATGATAGTTTTTTTAATTTCTTTTTCTTTTTATATTAATAGGTTAACATATAAGCTTTGGATCCACTCCACACTTGACCATAGTAAATACAAATTTATCTTAAAATTTTTTCCAAAATGTTACAATGGTCAAGGTAAAAAGTCGCAAATTAATTATCTTGTTCTATCAGTCAAATCCTTCGTATTATTTATCCTAATATTATTGATTTAATTTGATAATATAGAACAGAAAAACATAATGGATGAATAAATGATATTATCTTTTTATCCATCTACTTTTCTTATAAAATTGGCAGTGAATTTTTTTTTTATAACAAAATAATTTGTCTTATACTTTTTGATTTTTTATTATTGCATTTTTAAGATAAAATATTTATTTAAAAATAAAACAAAGAAAAGAATTATGCAATAAAATATGATTGGTAGTTTGGGATATTATTTAATTATTAAAATGAGTTAGGTTGAGGAGCAAATTTAATATTTTAATGGTCCTTGTGGGATTGGTTCAAATAAATTATTTTTGTATAATATATTATTTAATTTATTTAGTATCCACCTTCCTTTTATTAAATTGAAAAGGGAGATGTAGGGAGGTGTCAGGAACCTAACTATCACCGACGTTTCCCCTTGCCCAAGGCAGTCACAATTCGTTGAATAATTTTTATTTTTATTTTTTTCAGTATCGTTTCGAGACTCGATTAATTTGAATTCGTGCCGAATAAAAAACGCTCTTTATCAGAATAATTTTTTATTCTCACAACTTGAATCTGAAACTTTTTAATTAAATATAAAAATTCTTTTCTACTCCACCACAATCGATATTTCATTTGATTAACTACTTCTTGAAATGTCAATATGAAAGGGGGGAAAACATGTGCGTATATTAGAAGTTGGACTTGTAATTATTTTACTTTATTTCAAATTTAATACGAAGTTTGTGTAAAATTAAATATTCATATATGACTTTTTCATATATCTTTCTAATACGAAAAACGGTCTTAATAAGTCAGTTTGGATTAGTATAATAATTTAATCATCAAATTACTTTTAAGATATTAAATAAATCCTTCATAAATAAAAACTACATAATTCAATTCCTCTAATTTTCTTTATTTTTGATAAGTGATTAGCATAAACTTTGGAGAAAACTATTATAAAGTATTGCAGCAATTTTATACATAAAAATTACTTCAAAACATAACCTGATTACGTGTAAGTTCCCTTCTATCAAAACAAGTCGTTTGAATAAATATTAAGTTGGAGGTACAAAAAGCTAGTATATAATAATATATAAAATAAAAGTGGCAAGTTAAAAAATCAAAAATTATAATAAACTTTTATTTTTGCAGCATAATTACAACTATTACAACTATAAAGTTAAAAGACTTATCTGTTAAACTTACTTTTAAAAATAAGTACCATCATTATTCTTTTTTTTATTTTATATCTAATCACTTTTTGAATGAGATTATCCTAACTAAATTTTAATAAAGACTATGAGAGATTATAGTGAAGTGATAAATATTTCTTAATTTTTAATTAGATATTTCGCATTCGAGGTTTAACTACGGTCTCGCTTTTAATACCGAAAATGAATTTTTTAGCATGAAACTGATTTAGCCGGACCCCAAAACGAGCATCGGTTCTCGAGTAAAAAAAGAAGAGGAAAATTCAATAAAGACGTGCCAGCTCTTCCACATAATAATTCCAAGTTTCATTATTTATAGTGACTTTTCTTCTATATTTCTTCCTCAAGAAAGGAAGAAAATATCTCCTTATTTTCATTTTCTCTCTTGTTTTAGTTTCTGATCTTCTCCGTCGTACTACCACCACAACGCCACCATGGTTTTATCTAAGACAGCGTCGGAAAGTGACGTCTCCGTCCACTCCACTTTTGCTTCCCGATATGTTCGTACTTCTCTTCCGAGGTATACATAATACGTCTCAATCTCAAACAAGTTTGAATTAATTTACTTCGTAAATTCTTTGTATCCTTTCTGCTTAAAAAATTTATATATTTTTCGAATTTTTTTGGATATTTTTTGTTGTTTGTTTGTCAGAAAAAATTATTTGAGGAATATAGGGAAAAGTCATTTTTTCTTACTTTTAACTTCAGATCATTGTGTTGATCAACATTTAGATGTTACTATCCATATTAATACTCAAAATTTCACCAGAACACTATCAATTTGCTTATATTATTATTAACCTTTGATCTTTCACCAATCCAACACTTTTTTTTTTTTTCTTCAAAAAATAAATCCATTCTCGAAAAGCATTTTCTGAAAAATAACCCTCGTCATACAAAAAACACTCATCATCGTTGTTGTTACTATGTTTTTTTTTATTTTTTATTAAGCCAAGAGTCTTCGGAAACAGCCCTCTCTACCTTCACGAGGTAGAGGTAAGTACTGCGTACGCACTATCCTTCTGACTCCACTCGTGAGATTTCATTGTCAATGTTGTTGCTGTAAATTAAACCTCCGGTGTGTTATCTACCTCTTTCTAGCTAGAACTCGATCGAGTAAGAATCATTGATTCTCTCTGCTGATAATTTCTTATTCATTCGTTGGGTTAACACACCCATCATCACTTAGGCTTTCTTTTCCTAAGATTTTTCTTTTGTATATTCTTGAAAATGGAGCTTTTTTTTTGAACTTTTTTCATTTGATTTGCTGGATTTTTAGGTTTAGGATGCCAGAGAATTCGATACCAAAGGAAGCAGCATATCAGATTATAAATGATGAGCTTATGTTAGATGGAAATCCAAGGCTAAACTTAGCATCTTTTGTTACAACATGGATGGAACCAGAGTGTAATAAGTTAATGATGGACTCCATTAACAAGAACTACGTTGACATGGATGAATACCCTGTAACCACTGAGCTTCAGGCAAGTCTCTCTCTCTTTTCTGGATTGCAGTGGCGGAGACAGAATTTCTGCTAAAAGATTTAAAAAAAAAAAAAAATTAAAAATTAAAAGAAATTATGGTCATTGAGATGTATCAAGAAAATTTAAAATATAAATTATAATCGGATTTTACCTTATATATACAGTATAATTTTTTAGTGAAAAAGATTCGAGTTCCGCCCTCCTAAATTTGCCCCTGGCTGATCGTGTTAAAAAGTATTATATACAATCAAGTCACTTATAATAGAGTTTAACTTACATAAAGTGTAAAAAATTATATTTACAAGTAAACTTTTATATAAGTGAGATATGTAATTTTGACGTAAAAAATATATTTACAGGTAAACTTTCATAAGAAGTTCGATCTATAATCTTGAAAATAAAATAAATTTATTACAAAAGAAAAAGGTGATGTGACAGTGTGTGAAGAATTTTTAGTGTTTGTGTATATAAATTTAACTCAAAATTATAAATAAATCTCCGTAAAAGTAAATTGATAATATGATTAAAATAATACTAATTAACTTGCTAAATAAGTTAAATTACTGATTTGTAAAAGATATTTTACACTGTCGTCAATGTATATTCTTCTTTCTCGTATTCTTTGGTAATAATAACTGATAAAATGGTAACTAAAACTTCTAAGTTAAATTACACAAATTTGTAAAAGATCTTTTACTTGAAATGTCAACGTCTTTTCTACTTTAAGTGTAGCGTAGGAGAATAAAATATGGACAAATTTAAGTGGTACTCAAGCATCATAGGCCCACGTCTTCTTCTTTTTTGGTCCAACACATGCAATAATGCAAAGCATATAATTACTATAAATAAAAGAAAAATCAATAACTCTAGCAAAATATCTTGGGATTCCCACAAAATTGACAGAGTGACGGAGTTGGGATTTTCAATTTATGGATTCGAAATTTCAATTTATAAATATTCAATAAATTTTTTAAGGCAAATATAAAATTTGAATCAAAGTTATCAGATTCGACCGAACCTATTCCCGACACTCTAGTTCCGCCTTGACTAGACATGTTTTATTCAATGCAAACACTCTTCTTTCGGACACCCCCTCTCCAAAAAAAATGCCATATATATAAGTTATATCGCCCGTCTTGATAAGTGAGGCTTGTTCAGTTGTTAAAAGCACCTTCACCCACGATCGTTAGGTCTTGGTTTCGAGTCACGCTGGAGGGAAGTGTGAAAACACCATAGATCTTCCTAAGTTGGGAGGAAAAAAAATAAAAAAAATATCGCCCGTCCTTTACCACCTGTCTTCTTTTTACTTTAGTGAAAGATCTTTTACTTTACTATAGTATGAACCTCGCTAATCTTTTAGACCATTGATAGTGTAAAACAATAAAAGTTACTATCCTCTCCCACCAAAAATATAAAATAAACATTGATTAAAAATTAAGGAAAAAACAAATATAAATGTGGGTCCCTAGATCTTGGAATACTTTAAACAAATGCTCCATTATCTTCGATCTCGATACTTTTTAATAAGTTAAGTCCTTCCGCCAGCTCCTACATATTTTCCAAATATTAAAAACAAAAAAGGGTTAGGTATAGAAAGGGGAATTCGAGTAGGATTATTCCACTTAAGTATATGATCAACTTTGAATTTGAGTAGAAACAAATTCAGAATTTAAATTTAATAAGTTTAATTTTTAAATTATTAACGTTAAAATTTATTGTACTTTAAAATTATGTGTTTAAATTTAATATTTATTAAATATTAATGGTTTTCGTATTTAAATTTAAATTTTGTGACGAAAATAATAAATTCAGATGCACCCGCGACTAAAAAAAATAACAAAAATAACAAAAATGGTTGGACTTGTTCCTCCTTTTTTGTGTGTGTGTGGGGTGGGGGGTTCCGTTTTTGAGAAAAAAAATTACTATTATCTCAATTTTTCAGATGGGGACATCCCTTAAAATGGACAATTTGTGGGGTAATTAATGGAATAATGATGTTGTTTTCTTTAATTTGTTTTTTTCCTTCTTATGTTTTATTCTATCGACATATACGATGGCTTTTGCTCTTTTTCTTTGGGTTATAATATTAGTTTTCTAAAAGCAAGTTTAAATTAAATTTTAGTTATTTTTGTAGGCGATTTCAAGTCGTTTTATTTTAATTTTTATTTTAAAGTACCAAATTTGAAGTTTAGGGTTTTCTATTACTATTTTATCCTTCATTCTTTGTTATTATAGCATAGGACTTTCTACTACTCGTGATCTTATCCTCTTTAAATATTATGTAAACTCATAAATTTTTTAATAACATTATCATCAGTGTAAAAAATAAAAACTTACATCTTCGGGTCAGATTTATCTATTGTAGCAAGTATCTTGACTTATTTTTAGATTGCAAATTTCATATTTTAAGAACTTTTTTTTTTTCTCTCTGGCTTGATTACTCTGCTTGCTTAACACAGTCTTATTTAATCTTTACGGACCACTTCACTACCCAGCAAGCTGCGGCTCGAAAGCAAGAAGCAAGGGCGCAGCAGTTGTACGAAGTTGCGCCTTAGCGCATCCGTTTTCTTGCTCGTTAGTGCTGTTTTTTTATTGCAGTTAGCGCGCTTGACTAATAAGATAGAAAGGGACTTTCTCGCTTGTTTGAAGCCAGGCTGACTCTTCCAATCCAACTCTATCGAAGGAAGGCTTACCTACAAATATTCTTTGAGAGTCTGAGTGTCGTAATAATGAAAAATAACTTTTACACAGACGATTTAAGTAACTTAAAATCGAAAATTATATCAACAAACTAAGAATACGTTTAATTTATCAGAATTACATAATTTTAAATCTTTTATTTTTATTATTATTTTGCAGAATCGATGTGTAAACATGATAGCTCATTTGTTTAACGCACCACTTGGAGATGGAGAGACTGCAGTTGGAGTTGGAACTGTTGGATCCTCAGAAGCCATTATGCTTGCTGGATTAGCCTTCAAGAGAAAATGGCAAAATAAAATGAAAGCCCAAGGCAAGCCCTGTGACAAGCCCAATATTGTCACTGGTGCCAATGTCCAGGTAAGATAAATATATATTTTTTGCCGCTCCCAATAAATAATAACCGACGAAATATATATATTTTTTTGGTATTTGTGTCTTACATAACATATCTAGCAAATGTAATTAGTTTCAGCTAATCCACCAATTTTGATTTTGCCCAATCGTAGCCTATCATGGATCTTTACACAAATAGCCGATCTAATTCATTGTTTACTTTTCTTAGCTGATATACAAAGATTATGCATTAATTATACATAGTTATATAAATATTATACATATATTTTACATCGATGCTATATTCAGTTTAAGTGGCTGAGTGACATGCTATATAGGTTAATTTTTCAAACTTTGTTATATATATTGACAGTATAAATAATACTTTATACCATAAGTGTATTTTAATATATTGTGATCATAGGTAACATATCTTACTTTCTAGGCTCTAATAATTCGATATCTTATGGACTGTTACCTGTATTTGTCTTTTAAATTACTTGATAGTGTAAAATTTTCTTTGCACGGTCGTGTAGAGAAGTTAAACTCTATAAAATACATTAATATGTTTCCAAAATTTAGGAGTTGAGAGTGTGCTAATTAGTAATTTTAATAGGTATGCTGGGAGAAATTTGCAAGGTATTTTGAAGTGGAGTTGAAAGAAGTAAAGTTGAGTGATGGATACTATGTGATGGACCCTGAGAAAGCTGTGGAAATGGTGGATGAGAACACAATTTGTGTAGCTGCTATCTTGGGTTCCACACTCAATGGTGAATTTGAAGATGTTAAGCGCTTGAATGACCTCTTGATTGAGAAGAACAAAGAAACCGGGTAAGTCACGATTTCGTAGAGTTTTTCGGTTGTTAAGTTATAGCCTCGATTGAATAATATCCAATAATTTCGACCATGTTAGTTCGCACTAAAGTTGCTTAAGTAACCTTTGAAGAGTATATTCTCATCAATAGTATATCAATTGTATGCATCTAACTATCAGCGTAGGTCGTCTTCAGACATTATAAAAAAGAAAATAGGGGATTATGTACAAATTATAATTTAGCCATAAACTTAACGTTTTGAATTCACTTCTACGAAAAAGTCTTGTACGTATTTGTGTAAATATCTTTTTTTCTTTTCTCTTTGTATAAATATCATAATAGAAGGGGAGTCTTGGAGCAACGGTAAAGTTGTCCCCGTGTGACCTATAGGTCACGAGTTCGAGTCATGGAAGCAGTCACTAATGTTTGTATTAAGGTAGACTATCTACGTCTCACCCGTTGTGGTATTGTCCTTCCCTAGATCCTGCGTGAATGCGAAATACTTTATACACCGAACTGTGTTTTTTTTCCTATATAAGTATCATAATATATGGTAGATAATTGGTAACAGGTGGGACACTCCAATTCATGTGGATGCAGCAAGTGGTGGATTTATTGCACCATTCCTTTATCCAGAGCTTGAATGGGACTTCAGATTGCCATTGGTGAAGAGTATTAACGTGAGTGGTCACAAATATGGTCTTGTCTATGCTGGTATTGGTTGGGCCATTTGGAGGAATAAGGAAGACTTACCTGACGAACTTATCTTCCACATTAATTATCTTGGTGCTGATCAACCTACTTTCACTCTCAACTTCTCTAAAGGTATAATTCCTTCATTACAAGTCCTTTAAATATGTGTATAACCATAGGCGAGCCAGGATTTGAGGTTAATGAGTTCTAGATTTGCCATCAAACTCATAACTCGTTAAAAATCGAGTTCGAATGATGCCATTTTTTTTATGGAAGAAAATTTTGGAGCAACAGTAAAATTGTCTTCGTGTGACTTATAGATTACGGATTTAAGCTATAAAATTAACAACTAATACTTATATATATTAGGGTAGGTTATTTTACATCACGCTCCTTGATGTATATTCCTTCCGCAGATCCTACGTGACCGAGCTGCCCTTTACTATCATAAAACATATGATGCTCCAGTTAGCTATATATATAATAACACTGAAAAGTACTTGAGTTATATCACTAGCCTTAGGAATTTAATCATATTTTGCTATTGTAATGCAGGTTCTAGCCAAGTAATTGCTCAATATTACCAACTTATTCGCTTGGGTTTTGAGGTGAGTCAAGATTAATTTTGTTATTCTCAGTGGAGCTATGGGGAGGCAATTGTACCATTACTTCTAATAAGTTCTATAAGTACAATTTAATCAACTATCAATTGCATAAAAATATGAGTTTAAAATATATGCATCATTAGTATAAGTAATTTTTTACACTATTATATCACTTTTATCTGTTATATCAGATAACCAGTCTTAATTTCAAGATTACAAATCTCACATTTTACGGAGTTTTGGCTATGGATATCTTTTGAGTGACCTGATATAAGAAACTTGAACTCCAAAAATATATAATAGTATTTGTTTTCACAAACTACACACTTTAAATATACTTAAGATTGTGATATTAGTCTATACAATCTGAAATTACCATGTTAAAACAGGGTTACAAGAATGTTATGGAGAATTGCCAAGAAAATGCAAGGGTACTAAGAGAAGGACTTGAAAAAAGTGGAAGATTCAACATAGTCTCCAAAGAAATTGGAGTTCCATTAGTAGCTTTCTCTCTTAAAGACAACAGCCAACACAATGAGTTCGAAATTTCTGAAACTCTTAGAAGATTTGGATGGATTATTCCTGCGTATACTATGCCACCAAATGCTCAACATGTCACAGTTCTCAGAGTTGTCATCAGAGAAGATTTCTCCCGTACACTTGCCGAGCGACTGGTAAGTATAATTACGCTACAATTTCAAATAAGTTAAAGAGGTTAAACTATATGAATCGTGACTTCTTCATTGAAACGAGAAGTTATATCTTAAAATGAAAGGATATTGTAACCCTTTCATTTTAAATAACTACTTATATTTAACCATTTAGGAGTTTTTTTTCTAGCGTATAACATACAAACGGAAAAAAGTAATCTGTTATCAAAATATCTTTTCTTTCTTTCCTCCAAAAACATTCCTTTCTCTCCCAATCCTGTTCCTAAAGAACAGACTGGTGTACAAGATATTCTGTAATCACAAAAGGTCCAAAAAAGGGGTTGTACCCAAAGAGTTTGATGAGCAGTCTAACCTAATATAAGCATTATGGTTGTTTTCACAGTTCGAATCTGTAACCTACAAGTATTCTGCTGTTAAAAACCTAAAATATGTCTTGATTTCGTAACCAAAATTTCTCCCCTATTTTATTAGTACAAAAATTCGATAGACTTGTCATATTTATTATAGCTACTTGTGTTTAATCCTATAGCAATTTCATTTACAAGTTTTTTCTTCCATATAAATTGATTCTTTACATGCAAAAGAAGAAAAAAAAAATCTTCTTGTCTTGCATCTATTATCAAACTATCTTTTTGCTTTTCCTCCAAAAACACTTCTTTCTTTCCAAATTATGTATTTAAAAAAAAAAACTTGAAATATGTCATGCTTTACTAACCAAAACTCTCCACTATTTCATTAGCATAGAAATTCGAAAGACTTGTCACTTGTTATATTTACTAGAAGAATTAACTACAATAGCAGTTCAGCCAACCACTTAAATTAAAAATAACCAGTGGATAAATAATATACGTATAATTAATGTACAAAGGCTATTTCCCTATGTGTTTTCTTAACGTAATTTAAATCTTAATCTTTTGTGTTTTTCATTAATATTATTCCGATTCAACAGGTAATAGACATTGAAAAAGTCCTCCACGAGCTCGACACACTTCCGGCGAGGGTCAATGCTAAGCTAGCCGTGGCCGAGGCGAATGGCGGCGGCGTGCATAAGAAAACAGATAGAGAAGTGCAGCTAGAGATTACTACTGCATGGAAGAAATTTGTTGCTGATAAGAAGAAGAAGACTAATGGAGTTTGTTAATTTAATTTAACAAAAAATGTTAATAATATGATGATTTATGACTACTAGCAATCGTACTGCTTGTTTTTATATGTGAGTTGTTGAGTTTTTTGAGTATTTGAGGGCTAGCTATTTATTGCTAGTGCAAAACTGGTTGATTTTGGACTATATTGTATTATTAATCCCAATTTTCTTGTGTACTTAATATGGTCTTCTTTTGCCAAATGATATTTATCATGCATAGGATTTAGAAAAAAGTTGTGAGTGCCTGAGGTCTAGTTTACTCAACATGATTTTTTTTATTACCCGATATAGAAAACTTGCGATCAATCCTTTATATTCAAATATTATATACATTGGCGGAGGTAGAAAAGTCCAAATACGAGTTCAGATAGAATTTAATAACTTTTGTTTAATAATTTATTGTATAAGAATATTATTATATTAAATTTTGAATCTGACCTGAGGGGACAGGAATGACTATATTTCCCGGAGCGAACTTCAGGCGAATATGAAGTGCATGGATATAAGTTATGTGTTGGAATGAAATACAATTTTAGTTATATTGCGAATTTTTTAAATAAACCTCCTTAAAAAATTAGAAGGCCTAGTATATTGCTATGTGTAATTTGATCGAAATTTTGATTTTGCCGTCTCGGGCTTGTTTAATTGATTCGTACGTAATCCGAGAGCTTTATACGTGGGATTTATTTGGCAAAGGAAAGTCAAGAGAAAAGGTGGTAGCTATTCTAGCAAGTCTTCTGTGGAGGAATAGCACTAGGCTAGTAACTTATTACACTAGGAGAAACTGTCATCCCACTCAGAAGAGACAAGTGATTATACATGATTATAATCACCACAATAAAGGATAATAGAAAGCATCAAAATTATACATGATTATAATCTTGAAATATGATACTGCCCCACAACAATCTAATTCACCACTCTCAAACAAAAAACCACATAATATCTAAGAATGTGATTCACAACCTAACAAAATACACACAAAAAAAAAAACAGACAGTAGTAAGAACTACACTAATAATATATTTAATAGAATTTTATAAGTGAGGTCTAAAAATAATAATACATATACAAACTTTATATATATAAAGTTAGAGCGATTCTTTCCGACAGATCATCGACCAACAGGAGTGAGGACTGCCCTTCACAACCGTGACGGGACAAGATGCATTACGCACCACGTACTTGCTCACACTTCCAAGTAACACCCTGAAAATATGTCAAATTGTAAATTTAGCCCCATTCTTTTATGGTAAAGTTTTTAACTTTTTATTCATGATAACTTGAAAACAAAAAATAATTAACCATGTGATAAAATAATTAACTTTTTTTATGATAAAAAGATTATCATGTCTTTATTAAGCCCTGCCTCGTTTTTTATGGTACTATTTAAGTACATCAGAAAAAAAAAATGTTAAGATGGATTCTGAAAAAGGGACAAATGACAATTTTCTAGACTAGAAATAATTAAATATCAATTTAAAATTTATTTAAATCACTTGAAAAGTAATTAAATGATGAATTTTACCTTTTAAGGACTCCTAAACCTCTACTTCCAACCACAAGAGTATCAAGCTTGAGATGTTCCACAGCATCACAAAGCTTCTCCCTCGCATCTCCCCAATACACCTTTGCCACCACTGTCACCTGTTTTTTTTTTTTTAAAAAAGAAAATTATTTACAAAATAACTAGAAAACCCTTTCCAGAATAATAGTAAAATTTATTAGAGCAAAAAATTATTAATATTAGAAGAAGAAAAGAATGAATTTAAAAGTATACCTTCTTAACCTTGGAAACCGTGTCAAGCATATCAAGAACCTCTTTATCAGGGTTTAGTCCATAATGCTTACACACGTTAATCTCTCTAAATTCATCTAAAGGTATCAAAGCTGTGAAAAAGAGGAATAAATACATCAATAAAATTATAAACTATTTAAACATGACAGTTTAAAAAAGAGTTTTAACTTTTTTACAACATTGCATAAATCCTTTTAATTAGACCATGTATCCATTTAAGATGACCAACGACAATAAGTTTTCTAATCTACGAGAATAACAAGTTCAGTGTAATTTTATAAGTGGGGTTTGGGGAGGGTAGTGTGTATGCAGACCTTATACTTATCTTCAGAAGGTAGATCGTTGTTTCCGATAGACTATTGACTCAAGAAAAGATTAAAAAAACACCACTAGCAACAAGCAGTAACAACGGCAAGACAGTAAAAAAACCAAAAGGAAAGAAACAACAAGTAATAATAGAAATCTACGAATAAAAAAATACAAGATTACACTAATACTAATGGTACTGAAAAGAAAAGCGCTCGACTATCTATTAACGCTCTATCCTAATTCTCGACTTACACATCATCCTTTCCTCAATACTTCATTGACCTACCCCTACCTCTCCTCAAACCCACCAAGGCCAACTTCTCACAAGTCGCACCTCCTTTCTAATTTAATGACTTCAAAATGAAGTATATAACTTACTATAAATGACAGTCCGGTGTACTAAGCTTCCGCTATGCGCGGGGTCCAGGGAAGAGCCGGCCACAGGGGTCTATTGTACGTAGTCTTACCCTGCATTTCTGCAAGAGACTGTTTTTACGACTCGAACCCGCGATCTCCTGGTCACACGACAACAACTTTACCAGTTACCCCATAAAACCTACTATAAACTGTTAGTCAAAGATATTAATAGTTAGAGAAATATTTACGCTGTCAACACATATAAGTTAAATGCTGATCTAAAGAATAATAACATACGGGAACCACTGTCTTCAAAGAGTTGCTTATTAGTAGGATCAGCTTTGGGAGAAGCAACATGAATAATGATAATCCGATCATCTTCTTCTATAAGATTATCAATTGCCCATTTTAATGCTGCTTTGCTTGTTGCTGAATAATCCATTCCAATTCCTACTGATCTTGCTTTTCCCATTCTTCTTCTTATTGTTGTTTCTTTCTTTCTTTTGTTCTTCTTCTGAGTTTTCACGAGCTATATATATATATATATATATATATATATATA
>MCJB01002003.1:120210-132092 GCA_002018475.1 Nicotiana obtusifolia
GGGGGGGGGGGGTGGATTCTTTAATAATGCAAAAGAATTTGAGTTTCTTGAAGGAGCTGAGGAGATTCTCTTACTTTTATAGGAGTAATACAATGGGCTAATTAGCTGGTATTCAAGAATTACGTAAATTAGTTTGTTTGCTTACTCACTTTATTCTCTCCTTTGATGATAAAGTATTTAGATAGTACCATAGTAGTGAGGGATAGAATTTCTTTATCTTTAATCAAAAATTTCAGATTCGAAATTTGATGTGAAAAAGAATTTGATAAAGAATATTTTCTTTTTAATGAGTCTTATGCAGCACGAGTTCTAATTAATCGAATCCGCAAAAATATCGAATATCGGGGGCTAACCCACGCACAGAGAAGGAAGAAGCTATCTCAATATCCTTCACACAGATGACATTTATCTTTCCCATGACTACTTAGTGTGTCTCAACAACCGTGTCGGAGAGAAGGAAGAGGGCTCTTTACCAGTATCATAGCCGGGAGAATGAATGGAGTGTCGACCACAGGTGAGAGAATCTTATAATACGAGGGCTAGTGACATACTGGTCAAGTCATTAAACTTAGTCATTTTGATCAACATGTCATCGCGCCTAAGTTATCATTCTTTTTCCACTGTCTGATTGCAATAGGGGTTCATGTAGGATGGTTAAGCCAGGAGCAGGACCGAGACTTTGCTTAGCCAACACATCTTCACATTGCCCGGTGAGGGAAAAAGACTTTAAATATAATAAAGAAGACAAAAGAAAGAATATATGACATACTTCATTACTAAACTTCCTTTTTATTGTGATAATAGAATATGGCATAAAGGGTTATTCATGACATATTAATTAAGGGGTCCTCTTTGATCTATTAAAAAGAAAATGACACTTTTATACTATAGGTTCATAATGGCATGACAGGTTTATCATTAGTCTCAAAAAAGTCTTTTTTCTTTCTTTATTAAATTTCATCAAATCAAACATTATCATATGAACTGAAACGTGAGAATATATGGCAAAAGTTGATCAACTAAGGAAAGTCTAACCCAGTGACTCCAAATATTAAGTACCTGTTATTAAACAGCTTTATTTTGAGATCTTTTACAGCAAAATTCTTGTGATTGAGATCAATATAAGAAGTGATCCTAATTTCCTGGTAGATATATATATAGCAGAGAGGATAGGAAATGTTACGATCCAAGCCCATGTCTGCTTTGGCCCAATAGATTCACGAATTTGTCCTTTGGGCTACACTAGGCCGAAAGCGTGTATATCATGTGATTTGTGTTGTGTCTTATAAAGCTTTCACTTTTCTCTCCCATTCTGATGTGGGATTAGCATCCCGTCTTCAGAAGCTTATCAGCCTAGAAGCTTGCTAGTTCTACTCGACCGACTCTCGTCGACCGCCCTTCATCATGGGTATCACATTCACCCTCCATTTGGGACACAGTGTCCTTATTGAGGTTTGCTCCACCATCGTACTGAGGGAGATTCAGCTCTGATACTATATTTGTCACAACCCAATTAGCCCATCCCACATACTGTCTGCTTTGGCTCAACAAACCTAACATATTTTTCCCGTGGGCTATTTCATTATCGAGTCCAAAAGCGCGTATCATGTAAACTTGTATTGTGCCTTATAAAGTTTTTCACTTTTCTATCTCATTCCGGTGGGATTCGCCTAAAGTAACATGTGTAACCTGTTTTTCAGAAGCTTGTCATCTTAGAAGCCTACTAATCCTACTGGACCTATCCTCGTCGACCTGCCCAACGTCATGGCCATCATAGGAAATGTTGACTACATGTTATCAATCATCGTTTCTATTACTATCACATGACACTTCACGAGTTTAAATTTTGTCACAGATATACATAATATTTCAGTGGAGAAGAATAATGAGACTCGTTATATATCGAGTTTCGAACTGTGTAATCTTTGGAATTTAATTTCTTTGTAGATATATATATGCAGCAGCGCAATTTGATACTCGTTAGTATAGAGGAAGATCATGTAGGAGCAGCACAATATGGTACGAGCAAACTGTGGAATTTGATTTCATTGAGAGGAAGCTTGTATTATCTTATATTAGCCCGTTTAACAAATTTTTTTTGTTGTTGCCATTTTGGGTTTACAACTCAAACATTTATATTCATATAATATATTTAGATTTTATAGTTCCTAAATACATATTCGAATTATGTTAAATGAAAATATATCATTTGATGTCAAATATTCTTTAGCACTGGCTAGGATCGAAGCTAGAGTATCGGGAGCGGGTTTGATACCTTCTATCTTTCTATTTTCTTTTGCCATAAAAAGTGTGGCAAAATCTAAATCTAATGATCTTTATAAGTTGCTCTTAAGAACAACTTCATTTTGAGTATTCTGACCTGATGGTTTTGTTAGCCGTTATTATCAATTCCTTTTCCTACTAATTCTGGATTTTCCTTTTTCTGCTAATTTATGTCATTTTCTTATTCTCGCTTAATATTGGGTATTTTTCTTTAATTTTTTAATACGTCGTGATTCACGTTCTCAATCAAGCATTTGAATTTGAATAGAATAGCTTTCAATTCAATGTTTCAAAAGGAGGAGGCGTGAGGCGAGTTGTTTTACCTCTGACGAGACAAAGCGTAAGCCTTGAGACTTGAGGCGTAAGTCTCACGAATTTTTAATTTTACTAATTTCAAGAATTTTAAGATAGTATAAAATAAAAAAATAATTATAAAAATTACATTATAATCATAAAATTATAAAATATAATCTATTTAAAATATTTATAAATTATAATTCAACTATGAATAATAAGAAAAGTATGACATATATCATAATATGCAAATTAGCTCCAACATCGTTACAACTCAAACATCAAAAGTAATGTATTCAATACGAAATCTTACATGTATCTCTTAAGGAGTAATGAATCTTGATAGAATTTCGATATAATAATTTGATTTTTTTTTAATACTCCTTTTATTTAATATGCTTTTTATTTGAAAGAGAATTTATGTAAAAACATAATTCACAGTTTAAATATGATTCTCTAGTATCATTTATTTTTAACTTTCAACAAGTTAATAAAGTGACATATAATTCACCATACTATACCATGTAACTAATTATTTGTAAATAGTTACTAGCTACGAGCTATTAAATTAACTAGTATCTATGAACGTGTGTTGCACGTTAATAATGGCACGCGATGGTTTAAATATTTAATTATATGAAGAAATAATAAAATTTAATTAATGAGAGAAATTTTATGTATGATAATACAATAACTATCTAAATAGCAAAAGATATTATTACATTAGCATAATACATGAATTTAAAATAAAAAGGACATCATCAAAACTTACACAAATGATCAATTTTATCATGTTAGTTAGATAATTATGTATTACTTCCTATGGTCCACTTTAAGTGAGTTTTTAGCTGCTTTCAAACGTATTAAGGAATCCATCTTTTAGCGTTAATTAACAATGTAATTGGCCATATTAACCTTAAAGTGGACCGGAGAGAGTGTAGTAAAGTATTTAATGTGATCTGCCTTATCGAACACTTCGTTGTGGACGATATGTTTTTGTGTGTATGTTTCCTCCTAATGATTTGGTTGCTCTGCCTTAACCAGAACTCTTGTTGTCGCATCTTGATATCCCTCTTGAAAGTGCAACATACAGTTGTTCGTGCAAGAAAATATATTGCGGTTAATATAGTCCAATATTTAGGATATTTATCCTTGTGCTTTATTTATTATATTTACAAAATATAAACATAAAAAATTATTTTGACAGTAGCATGACAGGCATATTACATAAGCTATTACATAAGCTATTCGGCGTATCTAAGTTTTTCAGTAGCATGACAGGCATATTTTTTTCAAAATCAACCTATATACAATGGAAGATTAAAGTAAGGTAGAAGGCCATTTGATATTAAAGTATTTAAGTATTCATCTTGGTAGTAATTATTGGTATCATCTTCTACTGAGTCAAAAACTAAAAAATATTTTATTTTTACTATAAAATTTTGCAATCAATCTTTTATTTGGTTGATCAACATATTCATTTCTGCTAGCAAAGATAGCTTTTTAATTCTATCATGCAGTTTGCACAAATTGCGTTTTAATCTAATGATAGAAATATTTCTCTTATTAAATGCACTACTATTATTATTGGGGTCGATAACTAAGTGTTCAGGAAGAACCAAATCATCTTTTATTGGATGCTCTTCTTCATTTCCGACACGAAGCAAGAAGACACTGAATACTGGAATTGTTCTTACTTTATATTTCTTGTCCGTTGAACCTTTTTCATTTGATGCAAGAAGTATGACTTTGGCAAGCTAGCTTTTAAAGTCTCTGCTTTTGTCGATTTTGGAACTACTGGTAGTATTTGACAGAAATCACCTCCCAAACCATTAATTTTTTACCAAACGGTTCATTAATATCCAATATATCTCTAGAATTCCGGACAATTATTTAGATATGTTCATCCCATATTATCAATTTTGCTTTCCTTATAAATTTAGCACCATTGCTCTGCTTTAATTTTATATGTATATATATATATATATATATATATATTATATATATATATATACATATATATATATATGGTTATTAAGTTATTTGAAGAGGTATGTCAAATCTAAAATGGGTGGTCTCACAATAAAATCATTCATGGACACCACTTGCTATTATTACTAACAGTATCATGCCTCTTGATATGATATTTGCAAGTAACGACATGAAAATATTATTTTGATTCCGCCGGAGGCATCTACAAAAAATAATGCAGCTATACCAGAGTCTACTATTTATAATATAGTCTTGAAAGCTTGTTCTTATTTAGGATTTAGCTTGATTGTGCTTCCTCAGGCACTTGTATATCATTTTGATTCTTAATAATATACTAATCTTTTTACTTTGTGTTCTATTTTTTTTAATCTCTGACACTCTTTTTATGGAATAGATTTGTGTATCCTAAGATTTTTTTCTTAAACTTGAATAAGAATTTTACTCATATGATAAATTTAAAAATAATTAAATTGGATTATCTTCCTAAATAATTAATTAAAAGATCTAATTATTTGGTTTTAACACAAAATTATTTATTCTATGTTGATTCAGATCTTAATATTAGTTCATCTCTTTTTTTGAATATTTAATCTTAATTATAATTTTATCCACCATAAAATTTATTTTTCAAAGAGTAAAAGATTGATATGACTATTTCACTTTTAGTTTTTTATGTTTGTAGAATCATTAGTGGTATTGACTCTTACCAACCATTTTTTTTTCTCTTTTTCACACATTTATATTCTTAAAAATTTTCTTAGTTATTGTTTAATAATTGGATAGTTTTCAGTATTATACGAAAATTGATAATAAAATATTATATGAGTAGGAAAACAGTTCAAATATAAGATAAAAGTATATTATCGTGGGGATATTTTTTTTCTCAATTTCAACTCTTTATGCAGTCAATTTAATATTACTTTTATTTTTTTCTTAGTTTTGGACATTATGGAGTGGTAATATATTGCCAATATGGAGCATTCTTACGAAATCGATTTTATTAAACCTTCCTACATAGTTTTAATAAAAATTGATAGACAAAATTTTATTAATTTTAAATATTAAAAATTAGCTTAGAAAGTATTGTAGTCCAAAAAATAGGTTATTGTAGTTATGTCCTTTCCCTATGAGTTCTTCCATTTAATATTTTAGAACTATTTGTAAACTTCCTAGCAATTAAATCTCAGGATGCTTGCAGCTCAACTATATTAATCTCCTCAAGACATAAGGCGTGGTCTATTAATATTGTATTTGTGCTTATATAATTTAGGCTCACGTTTTTCTAAATCGATTTGGACAATATAATACATTCTCGAATTAGTCCGAAAAAAATAGGTTATTGCAGTTATGTCCTTTCTGTATGAGTTCTTTCATTTAATATTTTAAGGCTGCTTTGGTCTATTATTATTGTATTTATGCTTTTATAAAACATAGATTCTCTTTTTTCTAAATCGATTTGGACAATATAATACATTCTCAAATTAAATTAGTAATAGGACATTATAATATGTTTTCAAATTAAATTAGTAATAGAAATTTTTAAGAAGTATATCCTAAAAATAATTGGATTACATGACTAAAAATACGTCTCTACCGCTAAAGTAATTATATTAAAAGGAAACATAACGTGTTCCTAAAGGTATTAGTTATACATGCTAACATGTCGTATTATATGTCTATGCCCAAAAGTAGTTATATTAATAGGAGGATAATCATCTAGGATTCCTAACGTGTAGGATTATGTTCTAAAACTAATAGGATTATAAGGCTAATATCTAAAATTTCAGTTATGTCCTTTTATTATAAGCTATTATGCTTAATATTATAAGGTTATTTTTGTAAACCGACATTGTATTAATACTTTTATAATAATATAGGTAAGTATTGTATCTCGTAAACGTGAAAAAATAATATTTTGAAAAATAATTATTAAAAAAATTATGGACTATTATATAATAAAGACATAACAAAAGTTAATAAATAAATAATTTTTAAATGGAAGATTTATTTTAATTTACTATCATAGCAGTCTTAGTTGATAATGTGCAATAATTTTTATTTTAATCACGATATAAAATACTCTCAACTTAATGATTTATGATTCAGAAAAAGAATAATTTTGAATAGTCAACGATTTATTAAGAAAATTTAAGGATTTACAAGGTTAGTTACACACAATTGCATAAAGTTCTATTAGGCGAGCCCAGTATGCTAGGCGTTTGGCGTGTCCGGAACGTAAGTCTCACGGAACTAAGCCCCACACATAAGCCCAGAGGTATTTTACGAGTGCTCCGCCCCATGGCGAGCCCCAATTCTACCTTTTAAAATAGAGGCTTTCATTAATTACAAAAGCAGATGACTGTATTTTAAAGGAAAAACAAATTTTATTCTGCAGACAAATTGCAAATTTTTTTAAATATATAAATTATTTGGGCAAAGATCACTTTTAATCCGCGACTGAAACTATTTATATTCAATAATCGTAAAAGTGTATAAAATTTATATTATTTTTATATAACATATAAAAATATATATACCAAAACTATATGATTTTTTTATTAGCTATTTTATTTTGAAATCGGTTATACAGTGTCATCTTGAACGGCTAAATGATCAAATAAATGAACTCTTGAGAGAAAGAAAAAGGAAAAAGAAAAGGATGTTGACACGTCATTGTCCACTTGTCATTCCTTAATAGGTAAACATTACGTTTGTTTCAAACTCGCTACAGTAGCGCGTGGTCGCCAATCTCTCTTTCTCTTTTACACAAATCACTGTACCTAAAAGAGTTCCAAAGAGGGACTTTTTCTTTATCTGAGTAAGAAACCTAAAAAATGGTGTGGAAGAGTAGTATGGGGTGTGGCTATTACGTCGTCGTTTTGGTGCTCTTGTTCTTTGGAGCTACGAGAGTGAGATCAGATTCATCAGATCACAAATACAAAAATGGAGAAGAAGTTCCTTTATATGCAAACAAAGTTGGCCCTTTTCATAACCCTAGGTAATTTCATTTTTTTCCTTAAAAATTTGATTTTTATGAGTTTTTTTATTTCTAGGTATAAATCAAGATTTTGTTTTGGGAGAAAATGTTGCTGGGATTTGCTGAATTTTGGCTCTATTGTTGAGTTTTTTTAATGATTATTAGTAGGTCACCTTAGTTTTTGAGATTTGTGAGGTTTTTTTTTGGTTAGAGTTTATATCTTGTATGTGTTGAATATTGGGTAGAAATCAAGATTTTGTTTTGGCGGAAAATATCGCTGGGATTTGCTGAATTTTGGCTGTATTGCTGAGTTTGCTCAGCTGTTCACCTTAGTTTTTGAGGTTCTTGAGTTTTTTTTGGTTGTAGTTTACATTTTATACGCGATGAATGTCTGCGTAAAAGTCAAAAGAATCTATTTTTGGGTAGTATTGTATGGATTTTTGGGAAATCTGGCAGGGATTTGCTGAATTTTGGCAGTAATATTGATCTATTTCAATGTATATTTGATGGTCTCTTTGGTTTCTGAGAATTGTGAGCTTTTCCTTTTCTTTTTGGTTGTAGTTTACATTTTGTACGTGTTGAGTTTCTAAAAAATATAGTCTTGGAATGAATTTTTGGGGGAAAATGTTGCTGGCATTTGCTGAAGTTTAGCTGCATCACGGAGTTTGCTCAATGTATATCAGTGGGTCACCTAAGTTTCTGTTAATTGTGAGCATTGTTAGGTAGTAGTTTATATCTTGTACATGTTGAATATCTGGGTAAAATTCAAGATCTTGTTTTAGGCAGTGTTGTAATGAAAAGGGGAAATCTGGCAGGGATTTGCTGAATTTTGGCAGTAATATTAAATTGTTTCAATCTACATTTGATGGTAACCTTGGTTTCTGATAATGGTGAGCTTTTCTTTCTTTTTGGTGTAGTTTATATTTCGTACGTGCTTAATTTCTGAAAAAAAGATGTTAATTTTGGAATGAATTCTGGGGGGATCTTATATCGGATTGCTGAAATTGGACAGTAATTTTCGATGTATGTTAATGACTCTACTTGTTATTTGAGAATTTTGAATCTTTTTATCTTAGAATCTAGCTGTACATGTACAACTATGGAGAAAGACATTGTTTGTTAATATAGTCAATGTTGTAAGAGCACTACCAAAAAAGGGTGGAGCAGAGGGCTTGTCTTTTATGATTTTCGTGTTTGGATATGAGAAGAGTTCAGCTGTGCGTACGGCAGTGTTTTAAAAAAAAGATTGTTTTCTTGTTTTCGACTCTTCATATTAACAAAAAAATTGTGTCTTGGCACATTAAATATCATTTGCAGTTGTGTAGGAAATATTCTTATATGATCGGCCAAAATTATATGTTTGTAATAAAGCCAAACAATTGTAGAACAAGGAAAGGAAGCTTCATAAGAGTGAGAAAATCCGGACCTGCCTTCCACAGAGCTAGTTTGACCCTCACTTGATATCTATGCAAAAAGTGATTGTAGGCACTCCGCTTTAGATATTGAAAGATATGTTTCACTATGCTGCCAATTTGACAAATTGTATGACCACTTACTTGTTTTTGAAAATTTTGTTCTTGTGAGTCACCTAGGTTTGATGATTATCTTGGCAGCTAGCATACTTCTATTTTAATGCACATAGGAAATTTAAAGTTAATACTACATTTTCCTTTGATGAGCATGTTAGTATCAATAAATTTCCCAACATTTGTTTGAAGCATAGTTCTAAAATGGGCATACCTGTACTCACAAAGGTTCTTCTCAACGTCTGCATGTGTACAAACTCACACATTCAAACACTTTTTTTTTTGGTAAGTCAAATTATCTTATTAATAATGTGCCAAGATGGTGTCAAAAGCATGTACAATGTGGATATATAGAGTGTACTTACTCCTTTAAAAAACTGCACAACTACCTAGTAGAAATGCTAGAAAATTTCTCACTTTCCCTATGGATAATACCTAGCTAGGGGGTCATCAACGTTGGAGCAGGAACTAACCCCCACTCCACGTCTCCGGATATGGAGTCAAAAACATTCAACATGTGCTCAGTGCCTCCCTCAGATGTTCTTGTTCACACACTTCCTTCACCAAACTTAGGCTTCTTTTAGTCATTTTTAGCTCTTCATATCAATTTCACCAGTGACCTAGGACGGTCGTTCGGCGACTTCTCTCTGATTTCTCCCGTAAAGAATTTGTTTTCTGCATCTTTGTTCACAAATTGCTTCTAATCTAATTTTTGCTTGTTATTTAACCTAATTAAAATCCACTCTCTTAAGCTTTTCAATTTTTGTATGTGAGATGGACTTTGGTTTTGTCTCTATCTGCTTTGATTTTCTCATTAGCCACTCTGTTTCCTTCTACTGATCAAAAATAGAAAAAATATTTCTGATTGTAATAAGCTAGCACATGCTACATTTGCCGTTCTCCACCGAGATCTCATGTTTGTACTGTCAATTGCAGTGAAACATATCGCTACTTTGATCTTCCATTTTGTTCTCCAGGTCAGGTTCATTTCTCTGCCCTCTCTTGCTCTAATGTCTTTGGTCCTTTTTATCTTTTCTTATTGAATATAATATAATTTTGTGACGATTGGAACATATGCCTATTCATGTTCGTTCATTAGGTCATGTGAAAGATAAAACAGAAGCTCTTGGTGAGGTGTTGAATGGAGATCGTTTAGTCACTGCTCCGTACAAGCTTGACTTTCTAAGTGATCGAGAAACTGAAGTAGTTTGCAAGAAGTCATTATCAAAGGAAGAAGTTGCAAGATTCCGTGACGCTGTTGCCAAGGATTACTACTTCCAGATGTTCTATGATGACCTGCCCATTTGGGGTTTCATTGGTAAGGTAGATAAGGAGGGAAAATCTGACGCCAATGAGTACAAATACTACCTTTTTAAACATCTTCATTTTGACATCCATTTCAACAAAGATCGCGTGATTGAAGTTAATGCACGAACTGATCCCAATGCCTTAGTCGACATAACCGAAGATAAGGAAGTTGATGTGGACTTCATGTACTCTGTCAAATGGAAGGAAACAGACATCCCTTTTGAAAAAAGGATGGAAAAGTACTCACAGACTTCAGCTTTACCACATCATTTGGAGATCCACTGGTTCTCTATCATTAATTCTTGTGTCACAGTTCTACTCTTAACTGGTTTCCTTGCCACAATTTTGATGCGAGTCCTTAAAAATGACTTTGTCAAGTAAGTAACTAAAAATTTTGTGGGGTAGGATACTCATTTATCGAGGAGCTTGTACTCATATGGTATGTCCTGTTTTGGTTAAAGATACGCCCATGACGAGGAAGCAGCTGATGACCAAGAAGAAACTGGGTGGAAGTACATTCACGGCGATGTGTTTAGGTACCCAAAGCGGAACTCACTTTTTGCAGCAGCCCTGGGTTCTGGCACACAGTTGTTTACCTTGTAAGTATGCATGCCAATAAAATGGGTTTATTTGGTTCTTGATTTATTTAGCTCGTGATTAATTTCTTTGACAAATGTTAATTCTCACCGCCTCTTTTTCCCAGGACACTTTTCATATTCATACTTGCGCTTGTTGGTGTGTTTTACCCCTACAACCGAGGAGCTCTTTTCACAGCTTTGGTTGTTATTTATGCTCTTACATCAGGAATTGCAGGCTATACTGCAGCATCATTCTATTGCCAACTTGAAGGAAAAAATTGGGTAAGAAAGTATGGAGCATTATTTTTATTGTTGCAAAGTAGCCAAAATTTCCTACAAGTGCATCTCTTATTGTGTTCACTTAGTTTCTTTATTTCATTATTCTCTTCTAGTTAGCAAAGGTCTCTTGGTTTTGACAGGGATTAGTCGTGATAGGATTTTTAAGAGTAAAGTGTAAACTTTCTCCGCGAATTTAGTTCAAAAGAGCATATTCTGCAGTACAAGGTCTTGTTTTGTGGGAGGGAGAATGGTGGAGCTATATCGCTAACATAGAAGGCCTTGGTTATGCATCCGACAATTAGAGACCCAACATGCTTGTGTTCCTGGATATGCCTCTCCCTTGGTCGTTACATAAAAAAGGGCTATAGGTTCTACTTGTAAAATGTCAAACATCTCTATATTTCATGTCACATGATGTCAAACCCAACACTGAAGCATGTTGATATGGTTTTCAGTCTTCCAACAATAGCTTAAGTAACTCTTGTTCGCCCCTACAGCAATAATCTTTTTGGCAACACACCCTAGCATATTTCACTTATATTCGGTATGTTTGATGGAAGACTGCATTAGTTTCACTTTTTAGGTGGATTATGGAAGGTGGGCTGAGGAGGAGGAGAACATGTGTCTTGGCTGGTTGTTTGGGGG
>MCJB01002003.1:143575-169415 GCA_002018475.1 Nicotiana obtusifolia
ATATATATATATATATATATATATATATATGTCCAATACTAGTTCGAATATTAGATTGTTGATGGTCTTTAGGTAATAGTCCTAATTTTAAATTGTTGATGGTTGATAACTAGAAAATCAATAAAATTATAAAAAATGAATGATATAAATAGCTTGATCGATTCAATCTATATATAGCTTGATCGATTAAATCTATATGTTCCTATCACGTAATTTATTGCATATTTGGAATTATAGATCTAAAAATTTTAATGATTTTTTCATACAAACACACATATATAAAAGTTATGTGTCAAAATTACTAGATATAGCCGAGAACCTATAAAACTCATATTGCAATCGTCTCTAAGATCAACTAAGAGTGGACGTACACTACAGGTAGAGAGGTCACCAGCATCCGGAAACTTGCAAATGTCTTCATGAAATAATAATCAGATATTAGCATAGATTCCTTATCAATTTTTATGAACAGTGATAAATTTATATTGAATGTTATAGTGCCCGCGACAATTGAATCCTGGATCAACTTACTAGCTTCAATGGCCTTCCCTATATGTACTTGGAACCAGCTATACTTTGAGAAAGAATATAACTTTAATGCTTAAAAGAAAGAAAAAGTGGCGGTGCACCGGAGTACCTAGTAGTTTTAGTCTAAATCTAAATTTACATACGGGTTCACCTAAACTCAGTACATTTTTATCCAGATTTTGTACATATATTAAAATTTTTACAAAAAATATCTATAAATATACATGACTGTGAACCTGGTTATTATTATAGTATTAACTTGAGATCGATGTAATAATACATAAACTTTAAATCCTGAATCCGCCTATGTTCAATGTAATAACACATAAACTTCAAATCGTAAATCCGCCTTTGTCTACACTTGACAGTGATGAACGAACTGCGGGAGGCATGTGGCTTCTGTGTTTAGTAAGCGGAAACAGCAGACTCATATAAAAAACATACGTATTATTCAATATGCAGTTGCAGTTCTGCAAAAATCTGCATGAAGAGTACTTATGTTTATGGTAAGAGATATGGTGGACATGCATATAAAAAAGAAAAGTAGGTAACTGACTGTCAAGAAAAAACCTTACTTAATACATCTTTTTCTGTAAACTCTTTAATTAAAAAGTCGATACAGATTTGAGAGAGTAAAGTGGAAGACGACAGAGAATCTTTTGTGGGACTAACAACATGAAATGACTTGTACTATATACATCTTTAGTATAACTGTTTTGCTTCCTTCAACTTAGTATTATCTTCTATCTGTATTTTCTTGAACAATTTAACTTCAATGTACATATACAAGTAGAGTCGGATTTAGAATTTGAAGTTTAAGGATTTTAGACTTTATTATATGTATATGATTTGAACCAAAGTTATTAATCCGTCAAACTCAACTTTTTCATGCTAGCTATCTGCCTTTGCTGACAGTACACTATTAAGTCACGTACGCTAAAATTATAGCCGGATCTAAGATTTGAACTTTTCGAAATAAGTAGTACTTTTTTTCCTTTCTTTATTTGACTCTCCAACATCCACTATAACAATCTTTTCTCTGACTATCTGACGTCCCACCATTGTCCCATGACTCCTTTACCTTTGCTTTCCTATAATTAAACATCAATAGTATATCTATATACAAACCCCACTTCCCAATTTCCCTTAAAGTTCCTTTTTCTTGCATATGCTTAAATTATTTGAAAGTGGGCATTTGAAACAGCACCATTTTTTGTCCTTGATGAAGTCCTTTTACTAATTTTTACTATTACAACAAGTCAACAACAACAAGAAGCTGCCCCCTCAAGAAGATGTACTACACTAGTCAGAAATAGCTGGTTAGTTTGATTTCTCCTTTTGAGCTTGGTTAATTATTCTATGTATATTTGAAGGGGAGCCTTGGTGTAGCTGGTAAAGTCGTTGATCAGGAGGTCATGGTTTCGAGCTGTGTAAACAACCTCTTGCAGAAATGCAGGGAATGCTGCATATAGACCCTTGTGGTCCAGCTCTTCCCGGACCCCGCGCATAGCGGGAGCTTAGTGCACCCGGCTGCTCTTTTTTTATATGGTGTTCTAGTTCAAGCCTCTTGAGTTGGTCTCCTGATTTTTGGCTTGGATTTCAGTAAGGATTCATACCCCATTTCTTGTTTGAAACTACAGCGTAGTAGTAGTAGTTGTTGTTGTATTTCAGTAAGCTAACTTTCTAGTATTTTATGTCTTCTTCATTAATGATCCTATGTTTCAAATCTTGAAATGGTTTCCTCTTGTATGGAGGTTAAGTAGTTTAATAAAGAAAATTTTCATTATCCTATGCAAGTTTCTTGTAGCTCAAAATCTAAAAGAAAGTAGTTAAATTTTGTCAAGAAAAAATTGAACCTTTCATGGTTTTTTGAAGCTATAGATACTTTTGTGGAAGTTATACAGTTGACTGCTTTCCTTTAGCCTTTTTGGAACAAAAGATCTAAACAAGAGTTGTGTATTATCATAAATCTTTCCTCGATCCGATCCGCGTATCAAATTTGTTAACTTTCTTGAATTATATATAATTAGTCATATATATTGGACAAATACGAGTTTAAATAGAGCGATATGGATAGTGCGGATTCATATAGCTTTTCCCAACTTGCTCGGGATTTAGGCATGGTAATTGGACTATAGTTGGAGTAACATTTATCTTAGGCTCTCAATGACTATTGCCTTATTTATGGTATTATTTAGTCCTTCGCAAAGTGATTCCAAAAAGGTAGATATAGGTCTTAATTCTCACTTATTTGTGTGTGTGATAATTCATTGTTTTTGCTATACTAAACTGCAGAGATTTCATAATATTTTGCGATTTATATTGCAATCTTACCCTTTGATGGTGTGAGTTGTACTTCCTGTTTCATTAAGTTCTAACATGTTAGGTTTAAACAACACTGTCAACGAAACGCCATTCTCAGAAAGTCTAAATATAGGATCAAACTAAAGAATATTTGTACTTTGATAGTCGATCAGAATTTGCAGCAGAACTGAAGTGAAATCAATACGTTAAAACTGCAGCCAAATGAGGCCACTCTATCGATATGTTGTTTATCTGCCTTCTCATTTTTCGCTTAAAAGCTAGTCCTTTATCCCTTGTTGGAGATGCTGCGACTGAGATAAAAATGGCAAAAAGGACTTATATGGAGTTCATATCACACCAGAAAATGGAACAGAAACATCAGATTTAATTGGTCTTTTTGGCGAATAGTTTGAATTTTCTTCAATGGTGTACTTTTCCAGCCTTTAGTTTCTGATTATGGACTTTCGCTTACAGAATTAGCAGCTTTCAACTGTACTTAGGGACAAATAACACGAAACTCGATGCCTTAATCGGTTTCATATGTACGCTGTAACACTATATTGGACGATACGTTAAACTGGTATATACAATCTATCTCTCTATAACAGCATCGCTATATAAAAGTCATCCGCTATAAAAGCCAAGTTTTTCTTGGAAGCGATTTTCATGTTATGTTATAATATACATCCTCTATAATAGTACTTCACTATAGCAGCCAAAAAATATCGAAACAAACGAAGCTGTTATAAAGATGTTTGTTGCTAGTATATATTTACTCAATGCATATCTAGGTTTTGGTTATTTCAGTGATTGGAATTTAATTGCATTAAACTTGTATATATTTACTCAACCAAACCTTTTTTTTGGTTATATACAGGACAATGTTACTAAGTCGAAGATAGCTCATTTGTTTCAACTGTTCTCTACACAGTGTAAGTTCCTAATTTTTAACCAAAATGCAAACACCAAGATTCAATCTTGAAGTTGAGGCCTTGTTTGAAGATGATTCTGATATTATTAGCCAGGTAGCTTCTAATATTTGTACCGTTGAATCGTTCACGGATTCTTACAAGGACAGAGTAATAGATTTCACTAAGTTAAGTTCAGAAACAGTGTCACTTGACTTGTCTCTTAGCCAGGATTCAATAGGCTTTTCAGTATCCAGCACAAGTGAAAGCAGCAATGAACATGCAACACAAAATTCAGGATCAGGATCAGGACCGGCATTTCAAAGAGTTTTTAGTTGCAATTTCTGCCAAAGGAAATTTTACAGTTCACAGGCTCTTGGCGGACACCAGAATGCACATAAAAGAGAACGAACACTTGCGAAACGAGCTATGAGAATGGGAATTTTCTCAGAAAGGTATGCTAATTTGGCATCTTTGCCATTACATGGATCTACAATAAGGTCTTTAGGAATCAAAGCACATTCTTCGCTACACCAGGGATCTGCACCAGCAATTAGGCCACTCGATTTTAAAACGAGTGCAAGATTTGAGTATGGTAATTGCCAAAGTCCACCTTTGTACATGGAAAATGATGAAGCTGATCAATTTTTATGGCCTGGTAGTTTTCGTCAAGTGACAAACCCCGGTATCTCTCTTACTAATTTTTCTCTTGCCGGATGTTCAAATGTGACTTCTTCATACGACGAAAAAGATGAACCAATTACACCAGATCTCACCCTTAGGCTTTGAGAAGTTTGAGGGCAAATACACCACTATCATTTAGCTATCTTATTTTATCTGTATAGTTATATATATTGTCCTAAGTGTGGATTCTGAGAAAGTAGAACTTTCACAGATAATTCTGCCGGATTTTCCGTTTGCTTTGTATCAAGATACTGTGCACAATGCCACAATGCCTGGCTCAGGCCAGTGTGATTTGGACAATATTAGATGATTGTTGTACAATTTGAATGTGTTTTTTTTATTATGACTAGTAACTGTTATCTGACTTTGGTATTCCCTCCTTATAAGCTTGTATTACTTTTAAGTATGGACGACTATAACTCTGTTTGCGCGCGCGCGTATTGATATCTAGGCAGTTCTTATTAGTTGCAATATACTAGAATAGCCAAGAAAAGAGGAATGAATGCAGAACCAAAAATTTTGCCAAAAACTATCACTTAAAAGGCCTTGCAGAGGTTCTGAGAAGGATCCTATTCTCATTTTGAATGATCTTTTCTCCTAGTTTCTTCAGCATTTTGGACCTTGAACAGGAGTTTTGGCGTAACTGGTAAAGTTGCTGTTATGTGACCAGAAGGTCACGGGTTAGAGCCGTGGAAACCGCGGATCGCCTCTTGCAGAAATGCTGGGTAAAGTTGCGTACAACAGACCCTTGTGGTCCGGCCCTTCCGTGGATCAATGCATAGCGGGAGTTTAGTACACCGGGCAGTCCTTTTTCTTTGTACTAGTAGGCTTATGTACCGGAATTTCCGAGAGGCAAGTATCTGCCCCAAGTTCAGTTTGTGTTCAGTTTACATCGAGTTAGTATAATGTGCACACCAGCTTGAAGCAGAAGTTGATCATCTCGCTGTTTTTAGGCTAGTGACTTCACAATATATGTCAAAGAAGAAATAACTAAAAATACAATTGGAACAAATAAATCATTATATTTGATTATGTGGCAATTAATATTTAAAAAATATCCCGCTTGGCTGATTTTTCAAATGTTCTTCCATCCCACGCGCCTAAAAGAGATTGTATTCTCGCTCTTTGCCATATCAGCATCTAGAGGGTCAAGACTATCAAATTTTCTAGTTCAGAGGATTATTAAAAACCACGTGAAGTTTAAGGAGGAATTAAACGAAAGTTATCAAATTTGCGGGATCCCGAATATTTTTGCCTTAAAAAAAATGAATTCCAAAGAATTGAATAAGGAAATTTTATGAGATTTTCACGACTTTTTTGCATTTATATGACTCAGTGCATACACCAAATTATATTATGGTTTTTCTTTATTCATTTATATGACTCAGTGCAAGCCAAATGACAAGTTGGGGCACAGAATATAGTAGCCTTAAAGGGAAAATGACATTACATAGCAGCAACTCTCAAAATTATAGCCGAAAAATATATTTTATATATATATATATATATATATATATATATATATATATATATATATTGATGTATGTTATATACCAAAAAATATAAAAAAAAAATATTTTTTCGATTACGGAATGTAAATAGTCTTCGTCGCATGCTAATAGTGATCTTTGCTCTAAGCTTAATGGACTGTAAATTAGTTAACTGAACCTTATTCTCTTTTGGGATTATACACAGTATAATCGCCCAAAAAATAATAGCCTTCTCTTTTTGACTTCATATATACATATATATACTCTTATATTGATTGTGAAGGGATGAGCTAAACCTACTTTGATCATCGCGTGATTGCGTTATCTCTTAATCACTATTATAATTCAAACAATGGGATCTCAAATGAGATAATTAAGTAGTCAAGATGTCACAATTTCACGAGTTCAAATTTTAATAGTTCCACATATTTGTTGATCCCAACTAAGAATATAGGAAAAATGGCACTGTATAGCCGCTATAAAAATAATAGTAAAAAAAAATGTATACAATTTATATATATACACACACACATTGTATATGTTATATACAAAAATTATACACTTTTTTGACTATCAAATATAAATAGTTTCTGGCGAGAGTTGAAAGTGGTAATACTCTATATATAAGAGGCAAACTGCTAAGGACATTCCATCCAATGTATGCATCTGGATAATCCGGAATGCGACGTGACATAATCCAATGTTGGGCTGCCAAGTTGGATGTTGCCAAGCCCTTGGCGGCTGGTAATAGCCGAAGGCTAAAAAGGGGTAGGCCTTGCGATTGATACACAATTGAGGAGACCGATCACGAATACTACAAATGTAGGAGCGATCAACATAACGTCTTTTTTGAAAAAAGAGGTTAAGGGCCTAGACTCTCGAAAGTCATCTTTAGCTACTAAAATATTTAAGTTTGCTAAATTTAAAAAGTCAAGAAATACAGACTAGCCACGAAGCTTGCATACAGTCTGATTGGACTGTCTGCGCTTTGTTGGAGTTAAAGAAAATGAACAAGACTCTTTAACTGGGCACAATCAGAAAAGAGGGGGAAAATATGCAACAATCGAAGAATGATGTGACACTAGACAACCAGAAGAAGACATGCTAATGATCCAATTTGAGCATTCACGGGTTACCCTCGCTTCATAATGTATCATATCGTATCGTATTGTATTGTATTATATTGTAATATATTATTCTGTTTTGTGGATATAATATTTGAATAGATTGTATTATTTTATGTTGTTTAATCATATTTTATTATTTGATTTGATTGTATGATATTGTACTATAACTGATAAATTTACTAAAATATCCTTAATTACAGTAAAGTTAGATTTTATCAACAATATCATAAAAATGATTTAAGACAACTGCTTTCGAATAATTTATCACCAGTTCTATCTTGTATATATATAGAGTTATTCAATCCATGGAAACAATATCAGAAAACTAATTAGAGAAAAAAGTTAACAATTATTAGCAATAAAAAAAGTAGAACAATGGAAGAAACAAAGAGAAGCGACATAACTACCAAACGTTTACGAGAGATGAACGAAGACAGTAGGTCTAGGTTGGATTTGGAGTTAAAATAATAAAATAAGAAAAAGGGTAAAATAGGATTAATAAGTAATAAATAAGGGTATAACTAAAAAAAACACGTAACGATCTGACCACATCAAATCGATCGTTATATAATATGATTCTTTTTATTGTTACGTGATAATAAATTTAACAATACAATATAATATATTTTAAGTAACAACTAAAACAAACATCGTTTCCCGACAAGAAAAGAACATGACCTACCTCTTTATCCAATTTGAATATGACATACATTAAGAATATGAATTCCCTATTTATTTACGACCGACAGGCGACCTATTCAAAAATATCATATAAACTCATAAACTATAAGTTTGGAAATTATCATTTTCAGGATTTAGGGTTTAGTTTTCTAAGTAAATTTACCAAAGAAGTCGTCAAATAAAAAATTCTATTGAGACCAAAGCAGCCGCCTCCATAGTCAAAGACCTTCTAGAAAAGTCCCTTTCATTTTCTTTGTTTTATTTTAATATTTATATCTATTTATTCTATACTATATTAAAAGAGCATGAATGTCCTTAACGAAATGTCGTTCATTTTTTTACTCTTCAAAAATAGAGTTCACACAAGATAAAATAGTCATTTAATTATTCTTTTAATATTTAAGATTTTAAAATTAACTAAAATTTGAGTTATTAAAGTTAAACTTATTAGAAGTTGGTAATATACCAAATTTGTAAAAGGAAAATAATAACACGTTAGTTTTCCTTATTGCAATAAATCACGTTAGTTTTTCTGTTAGGAAACTTTGGAGCACTTTGAGCTCCTTTTCGGTATAGGAGTCTTTTGTTTGTTATTAAATTTTAACCAATTAATTATTTATAAGTATTTTAGTTAAAACTATCAACTTGTTATAAATAGAATTGTATTTAAGGTGAATGTCTATATTTTAAAGAGATTTTAGAGTTTGTTACTTGGTGGCTAAGTAACTTTTTCCTTATAAATAGAGAGATTCTATTCCATTGTAATTCATCCCAAATCAATAAGAACCCTCTCTCTATTTTTCTCTGCAATTCAATATTCGTTATCAGCACGAGACTCTAACCAACTGAGTAGAGGCATCTGCTTTGGTCCCCAGGCTTTGGGATACTTGCATGATGCTCAACTTGTACATAATATTGAGCATAATAATTGACAATTATTTCATGAACTTCCTTCATGAATAAATTATGGATTTAAGGTAAGCATATAGAATTCTTGGTCATGAAGTACTACATCCTAAGTGCAATTTGTGCACATATGTATCGTGCAATAACTATAAGCATGATAATACGATAGTAAGAGTCTTTACCCCTATGTGAAGATATTGAAATGACGATTCCAACAAGATCATACGAAGACAATACATCTTTATCAAGAATGATGATTTCAAGGTGAAACAAATTCATTCAAGTTAATATGGCTGATTTGTTTATCAAATCTATACTAATAATTTTTGAAGATGGTGCACAAGATTGAGATGGAAAGACTCAAAAATCTGAATTGATGTTCTCATCAGGGGGAGTTAATATGCGTTGTACTCTCTTTCCCTAACAAGGTTTTGTCCCATTGGGTTTTCCTTGCTAGATTTTTAACGAGACAACCAAAAGGCGTATTGTTCGATATGTGTACTCTTTTTCCTTTTCTAGAATTTTTTTTCACTGAGTTTTATTTTAGTTAAGGTTTAACGAGGCATATTATCTGTTGAATAGACACTCAAGGGGGAGTGTTATAAATATAATTGTATTTAAGGTGAATGTCTATATTTTAGAGAGATTTTAGGGTTTGTTCTTGGTGGCTAAGATCACTTTTTTTCTATAAATAGAGGGATTCTATTCCATTGTAATTCATCCCAAATCAATAAGAATTCCCCCTCTCTACTTTTCGCTGCAATACTCTTCTTCTTTTATTGTTTTATAACAACAAATTATCAATTTTGATTTAATTAGAATTCATAATCAATGTAAAAATGTCGTTGGATAAAAGAAAGTAGAAGAATTAGATTCTATAGGTTTAGTATTCAACAATTAATCTAGAATTTTTCAGAATTAGGAGTTAAGTACTTTTATAAAAGAGCAAGCATTTGTTGTTCTTATGATAAACTTTTAATAGTGTCATTATTTGTGGAGGTGAACTTGCTTGTGATCTGAGGTAAATTTTCTAACCTTTAGTTTTTTTCTTCATGTTATATAATAACATACGTATGTTTAATCTTGATAGACGATTATGAATTAAAAAGTTATCAATTGCATTTTTTGTTTATCATATCCCATATACTTTTACCAGTTTAAAAATTGACTTATTTATAAATTTTATAGAGATTGTTAGAACAATTGCATTCTGTAACAGAATATTAATTAGGCATTTTAATTCTCAATTAAAAATCTTATTAATAATTGTGTTAATTAAAGAATAGAGATTGACAGTTGATGTCCCTGCATCTAGCTAGATTTTTGACAAATTCATCCATTTAGGCAAATAATCTTCATTATCTCATGTAAAATAATTATTCCCGTTTCGACTATGTCCCATCATCATCATAAATATTTCATGAAATATTAATTTTAAGATGTGGTGCAAGATTTTTTCTGTCTCACTTATAATAAAAGTTTTATAATTAATATAACTACCTTACGCACAAACACAATTTACAATATCGTATTTTAAAAGTTATATACCATTTATTGAATTTAGACAGCTGTAGATAATCTACTCACAAAAGAATTGTGTATATTGTGCCGTTAGGAAATAAAATTTTCTAATATGCTCATCCTTATTTATAGTTCAATTTTATTTTTTTGAATCTATATTTGATATTAATATGTAAATTTATAAATAAATTTTTGTTTGGTATTATAAAAAAAATCTATAAATAAACTGCACTTAAACATTGGGCAAACTTTGAAGAATAATAAGGTATTTTGTCCAACTCATGTGAACTAATTACTGTTGTGATGACCTGGTAGGTCATTTATGGTTTTACCCTTTATTTTTATGTTCCGAGACATCGAATAGCTCCTTTTAGTCTTTCTCAATTACCTGCGCAGTCTGTGTCTTTTTCCGAAAGGTTTTTATGAGAAAAATTGATGAAAATGTGAAGTCGTGCTTTAAAACTCATTTGAATTGACTACGGTCAACGTTTTGTATAAACAAACCCGGATCAGTGTTTTGACAGTCCCCATGGGTCCGTATTGTGATTTGTGACTTGAGCGGCCCCGATCGAATTCGAAAGTCCTTAGCTTGATTTAACGTAATTTGTTGAAAATAGAAATTTAAAGGTTTAAAGAATTCCTAAGTTTGACCTTAAGTTGATTTTGTTGCTACCGGGTTGGATTTCGATTTCGAAACTTAGTATAGGTTCTTCAGTATTTATGACTTGTCTACAAGATTTGCTGCAACACGAAGTTGATTTTACGTGATTGAGACATCCGGTTGAAAATTTTCATGTTCTTAAGTTTCATTGAAAATTTCATTCATTTTGGTGTCCGATTCGTAGTTCTAGGTGTTATTTTGGTGCTTTGATCGCGCGATCTGGTTCGTATGATAAATTTGGACTTGTGTGCATGTTTAGTTTGGAGCCACGATGGCTCGGGTGAGTTTCTGAGGCTACAAACCATTTTGAACTTAGAAAATTTCTGGTTCTTAACTTCTCTTGGTGTCTGGTGGATGCTGCTTCGCGATCACAAAGAGTAGTTTGGGACTGGGTTGGAGTTGCGCTTCGCGAACACGAGGTACTGGAAGCGAACACGAAGTGGAGAGGGGCTTGCCCTTCAGGAACGCGTTTGTTCCTCCGCGAATGCAAAGTATTATGGGATTTTTTNTGATCATTACGAAGGCGAAGAATACCTCGCGAACGCGAAGGTCATTTGGGCCAATGCTCCGCGATCGCGTCAGGTCTTTCGCGAACGCGAAGAAGACCCGACGCCAGTGATTTAAAATAACCCAAACATGGAATTTCACTCATTTTTTGCGAAGAAGACCTGACGCAGTGATTTAAAATAACCCAAACACGGGATCTCACCCATTTTTTAAATATATTTTTATTAGAATTCGGCCTAGAGGCGATTTAGAGAAGAAACTTCATCACTCTTTCATAGGTTACTATACTTTAACTTGTTTTCTTCCATTACCATCAACACCTATTAATTTCTAACCTTAACCTATGTTCTTTCATGGTAGAAAATTAGAAATTTGGGAAGAATTGGGAGTTTATGTAAATTTGGGAATTAGACCTCAAATTGAGGTCGGATTTCGAAAGTAATTACATAATCGGGCTCGACAGTGAATGGATAAATGGGTTTTGATCCGAATCTCGAGTTTTGACCAAGCGGGCCTGGGTTGATTTTTTTTTTTTGACTTTTTGAGAAAAGTGTAAAGATCTTAACTTTATGTATTGTTATTGATTTTCCTAGCATTATTTGATGTTATTGAGTTGATTTTGGTTAGATTCGGTTGGTTTCGAGGCAGATTTTAGAGGAAAAGCCCTGATTGAGTTTTGATTTGCTGCGGAGCGAGGTAAGTGTTGGGCTAACCTTGATTTGAGGGAATTAGGAACCCTTGAACTATGTGCTATGTGAATCACATTTGTAGCAGCGTATATGCGAGATGACGAGTGTATATACGCCATCAAATTACTTGTTTCCATGCTTTCCCCGTATTTCAATAATTACTTTATTCCATGTTTTAACTATTACGTGCTTTAATTGCTTCCTGTGCCTTAATTTGCTACTTGCCACTTATTTCTCTCATATTAAAATGTCTGTTTCATCCATGCTTCCATGATTAATTGCTTCTTGCCTTAATTGTCTTCCTTGTACATTTTAATTGTCATATATTTGACTTGTCTTGTTGCTTCGTACTAATTGTAGCATTCCTTGATTTGGTACGAGGTCCTTTTATGGTTTGTCTTCATATTGTTTAATCGTAAAGATTCTTGTGAATTGAGTTGAATTGCTTACACTTATTTATTTTATTTATGGATCGTGCATGCCACAACATATGGAATAAGAGACGATTGATATTGATACGGTGGGATGGGTTTACACGCTGCAATGGATTTTATTTATTATTATTGATCTTAAAACGGCAGAATAAGGGAGGATATTGAGTTTGTACTGTGGGATCAGGTTGCGTGCTGCAACAGTTGTGTGTTTTATATTAATTGTTGTATTGTATTTACTTTCGGTGCTTTTATACGAGATTTTGAGTACTGATATTATGATTTTACTGATTTTGAGGATTGAGTTTATGCTCATAAATTAACTGCCTTACTTTTATGAGTTTCTTTCCTCCTATTATTATTATCCTGCGTACAGGTTATAATAAGTGATCCGTCTTAGCCTCGTCACTACTTCGTCGAGGATAGACTCGGCACTTGCAGAGTATATGGGGTCGGTTGTACTCATACTACATTCTGCACTTCTTGTGCAGATTTTGGAGTCGGTCCTAGCGGAGGTCAGTAGATTGCTCGGATCGATAGCCCTACAGAGACTTGAGGTACAACTGCTCAGCGTTTGCAGCCTTGAAGTCTCCTTCCACCTTATCCTAGTTGTTTATTTCATTTCAAACAGTTTTACTTTCATTCATACTATTATTAGTATATTTCTAGTCGCTAGTGCACTTGTAACACCAGTTCTGGGATTTGTATCTAAATACTGCGATTATTATGATTTTTTCATATTCTGTTTCAATTGTATTTCAGTTATTACAGTTCAATTGATATCAATTAATTTGATTTGTTAAAAATAATTACAAATTATTCTAACGTTGGCTTGCCTAGCAGGTTAACTGTTAGGTGTCATCACGATGCCGAGGATGGAAATTCCGGGTGTAACAAATGTGTATTGTAACATTGATGTATAAACTAATGAATTTTCTTAAATGTTCATCCGTATTATGAGGTGTAAAAAATTACTTATTATGAGTTCAAGTCTATATTAAAAACTTATTTTTTTTCAATGTTCTATGCATTTTTATTAATAGACGCAAAATTCACGTGAAACACTTAAAACTATCAGGAAAAAAAATAACACTTAATAGATTGCACACAAAACCGTAGATAGAATGTAAAAAAAAACTCATTAATAAAATAATAATCAACTTCACCATTGCATAGAAAATTAGAAATATCGATAATAATCTTTCAAATTATAATTATAGGCGTCAGTTCGATTTTCTCTTCTCCATTAGCTCGTTCTCCTTCCATTTATCTCACTTTAATATAATAGTAAAAATATTAAAAACAATTTGATCATTGCATCAAGACTTATTCATGTATACCTCAGATAGTTCTGACTTTTCCGTTCGAATTTGAATGGAATTATATAAACATTTTTTCCGTTGCAACAACAACAAAAATGTTTTAAAATAACAATATTAAGAGTATAAAAAAGGAGAATAATATTAAAAGAAACTATAGTACAAGGACTAGCAAAAACATCGAATATTATAACATTAGTACAATCAAAGAAGAAAAGGAAAATATACAGAATTTTAGAGCTTAGTGTCAGGGGCGGATCTACGTTGACCGTGCCGGATGCTGAAGCACCCATTAACCCCGACGCAAACTCTTTATAATTATATAGAAAATACAGGGAATACTGGTATAAAGAACTAGCAAGCACCATTAAAAAAAAAGTCTTCTGGGTGCTCTGGTTAAGAGGTGAGAATAGAGTGCACAAATATGAAGTGGTTAGGGATCGATTCTTGCATGAACTAATTTTTTTATGGCCAGAGAGTGAGCACTCACGACCTTAAAATCCTGGATCCGCCACTGCTTAGTGTACTACTAGGGGAGGCTAGATTTTGAGGTATTAACTGCACATATACTTTTAAGAGAAAAATTGATTTGAATACTAAAAAGCTATAATATCATTACAAGTATAATACTAAGAAAATCTAGTATATTATATAATAGATACAACGTTATATAAATTGGGATGGCTAATTAAGCATTAAAAAATATAACTTTACAAATAAAAAAATCAGTAGTGCTAAGAGAATGTACATGTTCACAAATCACACCTATTTTTGCGATACAAAATTGGCTACTATGCGGCACGTCTACGTTATGTAATTAAATAGTGTCCAAAAATTTGGGCCGGCTATTAAATTGAAAATATAATAAACTGGCAAATGAACAAAACCTAAGCCACTTGCGAATAATATTAAGATTCTAGCTAGGTATTAAAATAATTTTATTTTTAGGTTACGTATAAAATTAGATGACATATTGTAATTGTTTACCCTAAAAATTGGATAACAATTGAATTTGTAAGTGGTTTTAAGGATACGCGGATAACTTGATACAAAGCGATAAATTAAGTTGCTGTTAGATAAATAAAGATAATATAAATTCAAACCACACAAGTTAGATAGTTTCAGCTTTGATGGAATAATAATTTTCGAGCCGGGCTCACCACAACCGATGTCAATCAAAAAGAACAAGAGCTTTAAGGCAGAGAAAATAATAGTGTATTGCTTTTGGGTGCGTGTTACAGTGTGTGAAAATGAATTACTAGACCCCATTTATATAGTAGGGGAGTCCTATTTTATGTACAACTCTATAAAAGGTAAAAAATCTTCGGATTCGCTGATTGCCGGTTCCTTATCGATACGTGCCGAGATTCTCGCCGTAACATTCGGCAGGTCACAGATATTTCGGCCTTCTGTTGGTCATGCTGGATTGTCTGACAATATTCTTCAAAGTCGTTCGAGGCTAGGACCGATTCCAGGATCATGGCCTCGATATCCTCGAAGGCGGGTGTCATGCCCCCTGGGTTCTAGCCCGGTGGGACTTTGGCTCGATTTCAGTCCCTTATTGTCATATCTCGAGCTTGGCTTACTTTTTTGGAGGCTAGGATGCATTATGAGCTCAATTTTACCTATATACAGATAGTCCCCTCGTTTTTCGAAGAGTAAACGACGAGAAACTACGTGAGCTTCCGATTTTTACTTTGACACAACGTGACAGAAACGACAAAACAATCGAAACGTCTCAAATTTTAAGATCAAATTCTGGACAAAGTACAACTTCAAAGATTTCTATGCTGTGTCAATTGTATTTATGATTTTATCCCATGTCTAAGCATTCTGCTGAAGCCTCTTCACAATCGGCTGAAAAAACCACCAGTTTGCTGGACAGATGTTCAAGCCAACGCCGTTAAGGAAATCAAATTAAAAGTTAAAAATCTCCCATTCCTAACTCTCCCCGATCCATCTGCATACAAAATTGTTGAAACAGATGCATCAGACATAGAATATGGTAGAAAGTAAGGATGCGATTCTTGTTTTTAACATACTGTCATGTTGTACTTCTAGATCTGGTATGGAACTCACAGATCTGTTAGTTTCATACTAGATCTGGCAGTACCACATGGCAGCAGAGCACCACCCAGGAGTGTTATCAAAAATATGAAATAAAAAAACAAATATTGAAAAATTGAAACTTAAAAGCTTACAAGGATATAACTCTTAAGGCTTGAAAGTTTTAGAGAGAGAAAGATGGTGTGTGCTCTGAGAGGATATCAGAGTGGTATCTAAAATTTTGGATGTAAATTTTCGAATGTTTTTTAAAATGTGAGAGGGGGTCTATTTATAAAATTATAGACCGTGCTACAGTGAAAAATGTACAGGACTCTGCTATAGTAACTTTCCGGAAAATACTTTGCTGGCGTCATAGATGATGTCAGCATCATATTAGGCCTGGCTTGGACTCGTTCTTCAGGGTTGTAGTCAAGATCATTTTCTTCTTCTCATTGGGCTTCAGATGATGCTGATGACTGTTGATCGAGTACACTATTACCCTTTAGTTTCCTGATAATCTCTTCCATCTCTTGGATGTATTCCTCCTTGTTGATTGATCCTGCTAGTCGTGCTGTAACTAGAGACCTTTGCTGCAAAAATAAGTATTTAGAAATATCTGTTGGCGATAGATACTTGGGGTTTTTGGCAAACCATCTTTCAACTACAGGTAAGTATGTCTCGATGGCTTCTCCACGCTTTGTACCATTTACAATATCCTTGAAGGGCCAACCAAGGCATGCCTCTATGTCCTTCCTTCTTGTGGAAGATAAATTTCTATGTATAGATCTAAGATATGTGGAATCTATGAGAAAATTGGATTAGTTTGGAGATATGTTGGTCACCGTAAAATCTGGAGCAAATATATTCGTAACCTTCTTTCACTGGTGATGGAAAAATGTCTGTTGAATGGCTATAAACAGACCACCATTGGTGCGAAAATTATTGGAAAAATTCCGCTGGTAATTGTTTGCCCCAAAGAAGAAAGTAGGAGTGTTTGTCAATATGATTCTGGAATGAGAATGCATTAAATCACGCATCTCTTTAATCATAATAACTGAAAAATTGTGGGTTAAAAGGATGAGAAAGTTGTCTGACTTTCATTGGGTGATCACCCCATCCATTTGGTCAGATTATCTTGTTGATCCACACCGTGGTCTGAGTGACATATTTTTGGATTTTTTTCCAAAAAGGGTTTGAACAGACATGACTGAGTGTCAGCTAGGATAAACTCATAAAACTTCTGAGTGTGGGCAGGAGTTTTCTGAAGGAAATTGACAGTTGGGTCGAGTATTTTCTTTGCTACTTCCATAGGGTAGGAATCCCAAAGATGTAGTTCAGTTTGAACGAGTGCGTAAGCCATCTCATTCTTGATATATTGAGGTTCCTCAGAATAAGGACCTGCTGAAGAAATTGGTTAAGGCACGGGTAAAAAAAGTGCCTATTTAGGTGCAGAAGGCACCGTGCATTGAGTATTGGGGTTTTTGGCTACAACTGTGTTAATATTTTTTACAATGGGAATTTTGGTCTCCACTTGCTTTTCAGCGGGGCTTTTTGCCACCACTTATTTGCTTGTGGTGCTTGTACCACCACACTTGAGGGCGTGGTGCTTTTAGCAGCCACTGTTGTAGTTGATGTTGAAGCTGAGGGAATCATAGCTTGTTTGGCAATGGCTTCCAGGAATTGTGCCATGCTCTTTGCCATTTCTCCTTGATTTGGATGGGTCATGGATGTTGTTGTTGTGAAACTCATGAGTCCTGACCATCTTTTGAAATCTTCTGTTATCCATGGGAAAGCTTGTTGTTGTGCAAATTGAATATTGTCATCTTCCGAAGAGGACTCTTCTTCAGCGATGTCTGCCATCTTCTGGGTTGGGCAATAGAAATTGATTGTGCTGAAATTAGCTGTGAAGAGACCATTATAGGAATATCCTTCATGGCATAATCAGAAGGGGATTTGCATTTTGGCTGACTTGATCCAGCTTCATCTGATTACTGCTTTTTGGCAACGGTTATTGTTAGTTGTTTTGGAACAACTTCTGAAATTGCTTTGTCTTTAGACTGTTTTTCGACAACCCTTTTCTTCTCCGGGGCGGCAGAGCTAGCCTCGGGGGTTTTGGTCTCTTTGGCATTTATCTACCTTGAAGAAATTCTCGGATTAGGAAATCCGGAATGGAATTTGAGCTTCCTTAATATATTCAATATCAAAATCGAAAATAGATAATATTGTTTGTCATCTAGCGAAAATATGTTTTGATGCAATATTTTGCACATTCTTTTGCATAACAGACTTAGCTGTCTTGCAATCAATGCATAGTAAAAACTTTTGATTTAATAAATCAGATTGAAATTTTGAAATGCATAAAACAATTGCCAATTTTTTTTTTATAATTGTAGGATAGTTTTGTTGAGAACTATTCCAATGCTTAGATGTATCTGCAATGATATTTTTTTTTATCATTTTTTATTGCTTTAAGATTCCACCATATCCTATGTCTGATGCATCTGTTCAACTATATATATATATATATATATGGCTCTTTTTTCCCTTCGACAATTTTTAAGCTTGTTTCATTTTGCTTTGTTCTTTATGATTGCATAGATATCGAAATGCCTTAGCATATAATATTTAGGTCTTGAACGAAGGTTCGAACAAGCCTTTCTTTCATTATTATTTTTTTTTACGATTCGTGGGGGTTCGATATGACCGGAAACTTTCCCCAGAATACTTAGAACCTTCTAGATTATTATTTGTCGAGGGTAGCCTTTTGAACCAGTTTTAAAAATTTTGAAGGCCTTGTCTTTTGTTACGGGTCTCGGACGTCTCCGAGCCGTTTTGATACGGTCGTAGCCTTTCTAATTCAGGTGCTGCTCAATGGGCTCGTTACCTCGAGTCATCCGGGCTTAACCGAGAACTTTTCCCGAATGTGAGAGGCTGTAGCTTTTAAAGTTTGGGCACTGCCAAATAAGCTATGTGCCCTCGAGCTTCATTATACCAAAATATCCGAATCTGCCTTGGGTGGAAGTCCCCGTGTGAGGTGGCCCTTGGGCTCGATGTATTTAGAGGATAACATTTAAGAAAGAAAAATTTTCAAGGGGCAAAATATTTATTTGCGAGGTAGAAACTTCTTTTCAATTTTGTGTGTAATATACAAAGTTATACATGTGTTCAAGCTTTGTTCGGGCTCGGGCGGTTTATGTGGGCATGATTCATTCGACCGTTTGGCCTTTACAGTAAATCCTATCAATCGAGCCTAGACTATTCGAGCACAAAGTTTCTTTCCTTGCTAAAATCATTATCCGAGGGTGATGCCCCCCCCCCCCCCCCCCAAGAACTCTAAAATCGCCCAAGCCAAATGATAAATGAGAAAAATCAGCCTAAGTCCCGTATTAAAATCACTCTCTGCCCATGTCTTCCCTTTTGCGATCACGGAAGCCTTCTTGCAATCGTGAAGACCAAAACTCTAGCCGCTTAAAAATACTCTTCGCGTTCGCAACACCCAAGTCGCATTTGCGATGACTCTTGCCCCATCCCTCCACGTTCTCATTCACTAAGCCTCGTTCGCGAAGGCCAACGCCTTCCAGCTCTTCCAGCCCTCTTCTTTTTTCATGTTCATGCTCGGACCTCCACATTTGCCAAGAGAAAGTAACTACTACCTCTAAAATCCTCCTTCGCGATCGCGGGACATCCTTCGTAATCGCGGAGCACACCAACACCAGCAAAATCTGCCAACTTCAAAAATGCTCCGGGTGATCCGAAACTCACCCCCCGAAACACCATCTAATGATATCAACAAGTCCATAAACATAATGCAACTCAAAGTCCTGGAACACATAAAATAACATCGAAACCAAGAATCACACCTCAAAACCAGATTAATCAACCTCTAAACTTCAAACTTCTTCTAACCAACTCTGAACACCACGAATCATACTTAGACAACTCAGAATGATGCCAAGTTTTACGCATAAGTCACAACCACTATACAAACCTATTCCAAGGCTCGGAATCCAAATTGGACATTGATTCTATTTCAAATCAATCTTCAAAAAATCTAAAACCTTCAAGATGCCAACTTCCAACAGTAAACGCTGAAACGCTCCCGGCACTTGAAACTCAATCCAAACATACTCCCAAATCCAAAATATCATACGAACCTATTGGAACCTTTAAATCCCGATTCCAATGTCATTTACTCAAAATGCTGATGCAAGTCAAACTTTGCCATCTTAGGCCACTATTATGGAACTAAATATTCCGAATTCAACCCGGACCCTTCCAAAACTAAAGAAATCATCCCCGCAAGTCAAAATAGGGGAAAAGGGACCTAGAAAGCAAAACTACCAATCGGATCATTACAGGTCGTGACAAGTTGGTATAGCCTAGATTTCATAGGTCGCATGAGTCATGAGCAGGCTTGGTAGAGTGTTGAGGATCGGTACAGAAAGGACACGTGCTTCAAACATAATAGAGTTGGAGCCAGAGCCATAAGTTGTACCCACTATCAGGGGTATAGGCCGGTACAGAGGCAGAGGTAGATCCCAACATAGATCACATGGAGCGACACCTATAGTTACTCATGCTCATGCTAGAGCAGTGTCTGTTGAGCCTCAGATAGCTCTAGATAGCAAGATTCAAGTTCAAATTGAGCCGGTATGATCAACTCAAGTTCTAGAGGGGTTTATTGCTACCTCAGTGCTTGGGGATACTGTTGTTCGTATGGTTGGCCTTGTGGAGAGAATGGTTTAGACGGGTGTACTTCCTATGGCATCAACCGCCACTTACACTCTAGAACAGATGGTACAAGAGTATTAGACCCTATGACTGTTATCAATTGGTGTGGTTCAACCTATCATTGCAATACAACTTAAGATTAGGCCCATGATGTCAGCTGATGAGTTGAAGATGATGGATGGGTTTCAAAAGTTATTTCCTCCTCACTTCAGCGGTGCGCCTTCAGAGGATACCGAGTCTTTGACCAATGTATGAGATTTTGCACAATTTTTGGGCCGTTGAGTCCAATAGAGTGGACTTTACTATTTTTCAGATATATGATTAGGCTAAGAGGTAGTGGAAAACCTATAAGTTGGGTAGACCAGCAGGATTACCTCCTCTTACTTGGGTTCAATTTTCAATGCTTTTGTTAAAAAAGTTTATCCTGCTCACTTAGAGAGATGTTCTACTCAATCTTTTTGAGCATGTTCAGTAGGGTGGTATGACAGCTAACCAAGATAAGACGAGGTTTATTCATTTATCTTGTTTAGAAGCTAGCGTGAGCCCTACTAAGAAGGAGAAGGTACAAAGGTTCATAATAGGGATTGCCTATGGTATTATGCATCAGATAGCTAGAGAGGCCGAGATTGGAACTTCATTCACTCAGGCAGTTACGATTTCTAGGAGGATAGAGTGTATTTGTGGCAGGTAAAAGAGGAGACATCTGATATGAAGTCTCGTCATTTTGGTAGTTTCAGTGGTGACTCGTTTGGAGGCAAGGGTCATTTTGGCAATGTAAAAACCCGATCGGTCGTTTTGAGCTTTTCAATTGTTCGAGGTCTTGATTGGCTTCATATTGTGTATTATGACTTGCGTGTGTAGTCTGCTTTGGTTTTCGAGAGTTCCGGGATTTGATTTGGAAGAATATTTTTCCTTTTAGAAGCTTAAGTTGGAAATGATAACTGAAGTTTGACTTTTATGGAAACAACACCGGAATGATATTTTGATTGATCTGATAGGTTCGTATCGTGAATTTGTTCTTGAACATATGCCCAAAATTAAATTCGGAGGTCCCTGGGTTGATTCGGCATGTTTTAACGAAAGTTGGCAATTTGAAGATTTCGAAATTCCTTAAGTTTGACTATGGTTTGAGATTATGGATATCAGTTTTGGATTTTGGTTTTGGGACTTGGAATAGGTCCGTTTTGTTATTTGGAACTTGTCTACAATGTTTGGCGTCACTCTGAGTTGATTTGATAGGAATCAGACGCATAGCTGTGTTTTTAGAAGTTCTTGAGTTTCATGTAAATTTCATGTGTTTTGAGGTCCGATTTGTGGTTTCGGATGTCGTTTTGGTGGTTCGATCGTGCGAGCGAGTTAGTATTATATTTTAGTCTTGTGTTAATATTTGGTATGGAGCCCCGAGGGCTCGGGTGAGTTTCGGAGTGTTAGATAGATCTGCTGGTTTTGCACAAATGCTTCAGGTCTTGCAAATGCGAGATTTTATTCGGATTTGCAATTTTCGCATTTGCGAGGTGGGAATTGCTTTTGCGAGGTATGGAGATGTTGACTATTTTTGCATTTGCAATAAGGGCTCTGCATTTGCGATGTTTCCCTAGTCGCATTTGCGATAATGGCTGGGCAGTGCAAGTTCACATTTGCGATCGACCATGATTTGCTTTTGCGAAAATTTTGTCGCTTTTGCGACATTTGGGTGGGTTGCTGAACATAAGGGTTGAATTATGGGACTTAGCTTCATTTTATTATATTTTGGAACCCTAGACTCGGTAGGAGGCGATATGGAGAGGGGATTTTCACACACAATTATTGGATAAGTGATTTTAATCAATTTTCAACTATATTACATGATTATATATGATATTTAATATCAAAATCGTGGGATTTGAAGGCCAAAATTTTGGAGATTTTATCTATATTTTGAAAAATGAAAATTTTGGGATTTGAGAGTCAAGTTGGACTCGAATTTTAAAGCAAAACACATATATGGACTCGTGGGTTATGGGTAGTCAAGATCTACCCTTGGATCCAAGTTTTGACCGGGCGTGCCCCGGGTTGACTTTTGAGAAATTTTAGAAAGATCATAACTTTACTTATTGGAATTGGTTTCTCTTGCATTGTTGATAATATTAAGTCATTTTTTGTTAGATTTGAGCAGTGCGGAGGCGAATTTTTAAGGAAAAAGCTATTTTTGAGTATTGATTGAGGACTTTTGAGGTAAGTATCTTGCCTAACTTTGTGTGGGAGAAACTACCTGGTAGGGATTGGTTTTTGTACTATTTGAATTACGTGGAAGACGTGCGGTGATGAGTGTGTACACGGCCTTATATGTGAAAATTTGACCAGTTTAGACTTTTAGGTTTCTTATGCACATTAAATTGAAATTGCCCTATCATGTTATATCCTCATTATTAAATTTACTCTTACATGCTTTATTTGAAGTTGTTAGTACATGTTCTATCTTTTATTGCCAAATATACTCTTTTATGCTTTAATTGAAGTTGTTGCCTCTTGTATTTCCATGTTTTCTCTTTCATTATTGATTTATTCTAATTTGAAGTCGTTGTTACATGTTATTTCTCTCATTGTTGAGTTATTCTTATTTGAAGTCGTTATTACTTGTTATCTCTTTCATTGTTGGGCTTGTTCTTCCGTTTTGTTGTGTTGTTGTAATTCTTGTATTGATTTAACTATCATATTCCCGTGTTATTATTGTTGTTGTTGTATTCAGTGTTGTCGAGCTGTGGCTATGTGTGGATATGGTATTTGAATTGTTGTTATGGAAATATTATGGCATATGGGCACATGTGGTGCGAGTTGTTATATTGTGTTGTTATGTTATCGGCACATGTGGGATTATTGAGAGGATTGTCGAGGTGGTTGCACGTGAGTTGTTCGTGCTATTGTTGTTATTGATATTTGCACATGCGGTGTGACAAGGCGGACTATATATGTGGGGTTTGCGCATGTAGTGAGACAAGGTAGGATAATTATCTATGAACATGTGGCCAGATAAGACAGGCATTTACTTTATTATTGCGTATGCGGAGAGACAAGGTGGCTATGTCGGGGATGATTTGTGATGGCCTGGGGGCGTTGTCATTGATGATATTTATGTGGTGGTGTGAATATCTTGTGTGAGTCATACATATTGTGGGTTTTTGTTGTGTTATTTCCAATGTGCTATTCGGTGTCTCTGATCTTACTTGTTGACTCGAGCTATGATAGTACACTTGCACAAGTATACACCGTAATCTGTCAACTATATTAGTCCAGGAATGTAATTCTTGATGTTCATTGATTATGTACGTGTATTCTTGTATATCTGCCTTTCGTGTAAGGACTGGACAGTTGGCACATGAGTTTTTCATGCAGATATGAGATATTGTTACTGTTGGCATGTGAGTTATCCATGCGAATATGAGATATTGTTACTGTTGGCACGTGAGTTATCTGTGCAGATATGAGATATTGTTACTGTTGCCACGTGAGTTGTCTGTGCAGACATGAAATATTATTGATGTTGGCACGTGAATTGTCTGTCCGGGTATGAGGTTATTGTTAATGGTATTTGTACGTGAGTTGTCCGTGCAGCACAAAAATCGTCCGTGCAGTGTGATTGATAAAGTAGGCAGGAGATACCATGTGATTATATTCGTGATTTGTGATTATAAGGTGTGGTAACTTGGAGTGATTCTGGTATAAACTTTGTGAAAGAACGGTCGATTAACTGGTTGTCATTTTTTTATTAATTGGTTTCATTGGTACTTTAACTGTATTCCGATTACTTGTTTCATTATCACCTGTTTGCTCCTTTTTGCTATCTGTTGTTTCTCTCATCCTTTGCTAGTGTTATACTGTTATTCTTTTCATGTTTAGCCTTGTACTGATATTTTTTCTTCTGTTAGTATTATATTAGTATTTTGGATAGGTTATTATGTCTAGTAGGTGTCTTGACGGTACCTCGTCACTACTCCACCGAGGTTAGTCTTGATACTTACTGGGTACCGCAGTGGTGTACTCATGCTACGCTTGCTGCATATTTTTGTGCAAATCCAGGTACCTCGAATTGTGCTGGTCATTGGTTAGCTGATTGTGTGTTGCTGCAGAGACTTCAAGGTATACCTGCTGTTGTGTTTGCAGGCCACGGAGTCACCTTCTGTTGTCTTTCATTTTCACTGTTTATTATCATTCCAAAACAATATTGTATTTAGAGATTTTAGTGTACTCAGTAGAGCTTATAATTTCGTACTACCAGTATTGGGATTCTGTATGTCTATTGATAGTGGTTGTCCATGTATGGCATTTACTTGTTCATGTTGAATGGTTATATGGTTTAAAATCTGTTTATAACTCGGCATGTGTTAGGCTTACCTAGTCTTAGGAACTAGGTGCCATCACGACTACCTAAGGTGGGATTTTGGGGTCGTGAAAGGTAGTGGTCACGCTATCTGGTCAGTTAGCTCTTCAGGTTTCTATAGTACTTCAGGTGGCCATGGTGTTTATGGTCCTTGGTCTGAGTAGCCATCATTCAGTGCGTCTCTAGATCCCATTAGCACACCTCTGGTGCAGAGTTTCTACAATGGTGATTTGGATCGTCAGGGACATTTGCAGACCCAGTAGCTACGTCGGTGGAAGGGTTGCTTGGAATGTGGGGATACATGGCATTACAATAGGCATTGCCCAAGATTGCAAGGTGAAGCACAACAAGGTAGCCAGGATATTATTCTAGTACTAGTTACTACAACACCCGTCTATCTAGCTAGAGGTGGGGGCCAGCCAGCTAGAGGTGGAGGTCAGCTAGTTAGAGGTGGAGGTCGGCTAGTTAGGGGTGGAGGTCAGCTAGTTAGGGGTCTTCCTAAAGAAAGAGGACAGACCAGGAGAGGTCAGGCCCATTATTACGCATTTCCTAGTAGGCTTGAGGCGGAGTTGTATGATACAATCATCACAGGTATTATCTTTGTTTGCCATAGAGAACCTTTGGTGTTTTTTTGATCTGGGTTCTATTTATTCATATGTCTTTATAATTTGCATCGCACTTGAGGATGCCCCATGATTATGTTGATATTCCTTTTTCTTTGTGTCTACATCAGTTAGGATTCTACAGTAGTTGATCTGTGTACCGATTTTGTTATTGTTATTATTAATGATTTTGATACTATAGTTTATCTGTAGTTGTTGACTATGTTGGATTTTGAGGTTATTTTTGGTATAGATTGGTTGTCTCGTATCATGCTATCTTGGATTGTCACGCAAACACTGTAAATTTAGCTATGTTAGGAAAAACCTAGAGACCCTTGGCCATTCTAC
>MCJB01002003.1:169448-210356 GCA_002018475.1 Nicotiana obtusifolia
GATTCATTTTTGAAGAATCATCGCATGGTTGAGAAGGAGTGTCTGGCACATTTGGCCTACATTCGAGATTTTAGTACATAGGTTCCTTTTATAAAGTCAGTACTGGTTGTGAGAGAGTTTTTGGAAGTGTTTCCGATAATTATCGGCATTCCATCTGATAGGGATATTGACTTTTGTATCGACTTGGTTTCGTGATATCAACCTATTTCTATCCCACCATAATGTATGGTTCCAACTGAGTTGCAAGAATTGAAGGAGCAGTTGCAGGATTTACTTAATAAGGGGTTCATTAGGCTGAGTGTTTCACCTTGGGGTGTTCCGGTGTTGTTTGTGAAGAAAAATGATGGTTCAATGAGGATGTCAATTGATTATCGATAGTTGAACAAGGTTACTATCAAGAACAAGTATACATTGCCTCGTATTGATGATTTTCTTGATCAGTTTCAGGGTGCCAATATGTTCTTTAAGATTGATTTGAGATTTGGCTATTATCTGGTGAAGATTAAGGCTTCAGATATCACTAAGACAACTCTTAGGACTCATTATGGTCATTATGAGTTTTTGGGCATATTATTTTATTTGACTAATGCTCCAGTAGCGTTCATCGATATGATAAATCGAGTGTTCATGTTGGATCCCTTTGTGATTGTATTCATGATGATATTTTGGTTTACTCTCGTACTAGAGAGGAGCATGAGCAACACATGCGAATTGTACTTCTGATTTGAAGGATCGTAGCTTTATGGCAAGTTTTTGAAGTGTGAGTTTTAGTCGGATTCATTTGCATTCTTGGGTCATGTTGTGTCTATTGATGGCATCAAGGTTGATATTAAGAATATAGAGGCAGATTAATATTGGCGTAGACCTACTTCAACTACAAAGATGTAGAGTTTCTTGGGTTTGGCGGGTTACTATTGTCGCTTCGTTGAGTGATTTTCATCTATTGCAGTTCCATTGACCAAGTTGACTAAAAAAGGTGATCCTTTTAGATGGTATGATGAGTGTGAAGAGAGCTATCAGAAGCTAAATGTTGCTTTGATCATGACTCCATTGCTGGTGTTGCCCACTGGTTAGGGGTTTATATCGTGTATTATAATGCTTCTTACATTGGCTTGGTGCGGTTTTGATGTGGGATGGTAGGGTGATTGCCTATGTGTCTTGTCAGTTGAAGATTATGAGAAAAATTATCCAGTTCATGAATTGGAGTTGGCAGCTATTGTGCACATGCTCAACATTTGGAGGCACTACTTGTACGGCATGTCATGCGAGGTTTATGCTGACTATTGGAGTCTTCAGCACTTGTTCAAGCAGAAAGATCTGTATAAGACAGTGGAGGTGGTTGAAATTGTTATAAGACTATGATATCACTATATTGTATCATCAATGGAAGGTAAATGTCATAGCTGATGCCTTGAGGAAAAAAGGCGGAGAGTATGAGGAGTTTGGCATTTATCCCAGTTGAGGAGAGTCCATTGGCCATGGAAGTTCAGGCCTTAGCTAACTTTGTGAGGTTGGATATTTCCAAGACGAGTAGAGTTCTTTCTTGTGTTGTGGAACATTTATCTTTTTTGGAGCGCATGAAGGCTCGATAATTTGATGATCCACATTTGCCGGTGTTGAAGGATACGATACAACGAGATGGAGCAAAGAAGGTTGCGATGGGAGATGATGATGTTTTGCGACTTCAGGGTCATATTGTGTTTCGAATGTTGATAGATTTAGGGAGTTGATTCTATGTGAGGCTCATGATTGCCACTATTCATCCAGGTGTCATGACAAGTATCGTGACTTGAAGAAGCATTACTGGTGGCGGAAGATGAAGAAAGATATTGTTGGGCATATTTTACTGTGTCTGAATTGAGTATGAATATCAGAAACCATGTGGTTTGACTAAGAGGTTGGTTATATCAGAAAGTTTGTTTGTTTGCACATGTGCTCATTCTATCATTTCATACTTTGACACACATCATATTGCACTTTCGGAGAGCAGTTTAGCGAGAGTTGGGCATACAAGTAGAGTTATGCATTGTATTTCACCCGTAGACATAGCCAGTCTGAGCGGAATATTCAGATCCTTGAGGATATGTTGAGGGTCTGTGTTATTGATTTCAGGGAACATTAGGACCAATTTCTACCATTGGCAAAGTTTGCCTACAACAACAGCTATTAGTGCAACATTCATATGGCGTCGTATGAGGCTTTATACGATAGGCGATGTCGTTCTCTTATTGGTTGATTTGAGCACGGTGAGACTAGTGATCCACGTTCAATTCGCACTCAATAGTAATGGAAACGCTTGTTGGAAGAATAATACCCAACAAGAGTCGGGGTGATTTTCACATGGAGTTTATAAGGGGTGTTAGAGTAGACACTTGATGAGAGTACGTGAAATAACTCAATTGCGCTTCCAACACAGAGTTTTTGTTTTCTAAGTCTAAAATTAACACTACAAATATAAACTAAGTAGAATAAATTAGAAAGCGGGTGATTGTTTTTGATGTTTTATCAAATGGGAAGAAGCCTAGGGATGTAACCTTTGCCTCGGTGCTAACCTAATGGGTAAATCCCGTTATTACTTGTTTTAGTGACTGGGGTGTATTACAACTCTCAACTCTCAATTACCCACTCAATACCTCTCGGTTATAGAGTGATTATGCCCAAATTGGCTTTCTCAAGTCCAATTGGGTATTAATTCAAACAGTTGATATGAGCTCATGTCGGGTTTTCCCTATCTCTAGTTCAAACCTAATTAGACTAGCCAAAATCTTAACTAGCCCAATTTCTTGTTAGCCAATTTTTCCTATACTAAGTCCCTCTTTCTCAAGTAAGAACGAAGTCAAATAGGCATGAATCAATGTTTGCAACCGTTAATTCTAGAAATAATGCATCAACAAGGCTAAATAATAAATACCCAATCATAAACAAGCACTAAATTAATTACCTATAAGGTTTACACACTAGGGTTGGGTCACAACCCGGGAGAAAATCTAGTTACTCATGCTAGAATGTGAAGAAAACAAAGAAGAAGAACTAATTAAAGCTATAAACTAAGATTAAGTTGATAAAACTGATGATTCTTAGTCACTACTTTCACGAAACAGCAAAATTTAACTGCTAATGCTCAAAATAATACAAAACTTGCCCTAAAAAAGCATTTCCCATCTATTTATAGTGTCCTGAAATTCGCTGACAAAATGCCCTTCGGGAGGTTCTGTAAACGCACAATTCCTTGCGCGGTCCACACTTTGCTTGTCTTCTTCAGTTTGATAATTTCTACAGCTGCACAATTCCATCTGCGACTGCACTTCAGCTTCTGCGGCCGCATTTTTCCATCTGCGGCTGCACTTTGGCAGGGTTACACACTTGGTCGTTTGCACCTTCTCTGAACTTTTGAAATCTTGTCAATGCGACCAGGTTTTGCGGCCGCATAATTTGATGTGTGAACCACACTTGTAAAATCTTTTGAGGCTCAGGTATCATCTCTGCGGCTGCATATGTATTTCTGCGGACCGCACTTTGACATGCTGCACTCCTTCTTGCCTTTATCAGCTATAACACTCTTTTTTGAGCTAGAATTCTTTGTTAAGGTCCAATTCTCCAACATGCTTGCAATTTGTACAACTTTATTATTTTTGGGAACAAGAATAAATATTTTCGGACTGCAACTAAAGCAAGACGGCACTAATAAATGGTTAAAATCCACGATTATGAACTCCCCCAAACTTAAGTCTTTGCTTATCCTCAAGCAAATAGATTAGTTCCCACCTCCTCAAGGTGAATGGTCATTTCAAAGAGTCAATTGTAAGCCATTCATACTCAGTTCGGACCAACAATTACCCATAATACTCATGCATTCTCGACAAAGTTACAAAACCATATGTTATGTGCATATAACTCTAATGTGACATTTGAGCTTCAAGAATTGACTTCACTCATCAAGGACTCTTGTTATATCATGTAGATCATGGTGGACTCCAAACTCTTCCTCTTCTACCTTCCATTTGCCATGCTCACTTCAAGAATTATCATTCAATTTCTAGATCAATGAAAGGTTCATTCTTCTCTCACAAAGGAATGTCACAAGTAAGACTTCAAGTACCATAAGCCTGCCTCTCATGCATATCACCACTAATGTAAGCTCACTCGGTTCAAAATCAAGTAGGACTTCTTTGGGTTGTAATGAAGGCTTTTTGGATTGGGGTAGGATACCATATGGGATAAGTGGTTACACCCTTCCTTAAGCACTCTACTTTTTTCATTTCTTGGCTCACATTTACCAACTTTAGCGGCATTTCCTTTTCTTGGAGGCTAGAGAGACTTGGCATCACTCTTTATTGTTAATTTCATTCTTTTTATCACTTGATGCTTATACTAGTGATAGTTGACTCTTTTTGATTTCATCAACCTTCCTTTTTATTCTCTTTTTGGCATTTTATTTTTGTTCTTTTCTTTTCTTGCCTTCTCTTTTCATAGAGATTATTTCTTCTCTCTTTTTCGTGCCTTGGTACCTCTTTTAGATTCTTCAACTCTCTCCCCAAACTTATGTATTAAGACACTTATTTCACAAGAGTATTAAAGAATGTCCGGGTGCCAAGAGAGAATTACAAATAAAATGGATAAAGGCTTGTAGCATGGTTACCAATAGAGAAAGGCTAAAGGTTCAAACGGGTTGACTAAGGATGACAAGCATTAGGTGGCAATAAAAAGCTCAAACGGATCAAGGAAAGCCTACAATCATCTTCCAAACCAAGCAAACCTAGAATTTTGCCTTGAAACACATTCAGGGCAAGTTCTAGACCATTCACACAAATACTTGGACTAGCAACAAAAATCACCTTACCTCTCAAGCAACTAGACCGGAAAAGAGGATAGAGCCTAAAGCCTACAACAATCACAATCAAGTTAAAGATCACTATGGTCCATTCAACCATTCAACGATTATTAAAGTCAACTCAAGAATCTCAAAGTCACTACTAAAGTTATTTTCTTCCAAAAACCTTGTTTCAAACCATAAGCACGATATTGAGTGTGTTAGTGCCAAATGAATCATGAATAACTCTTTTTTAGAGAATGACTTGTTTAGGGCTTTTTATTCATTACTACTACTATTATTATTACCTAAACACAAAAGAACAGGCTCATTCCCTTATGAAAGTTGTCACACCATCCATCCTCGGAAAGAGTCACCTGATTCACACAAAAGACTACCTTTGGAAAGAACTGCGACATTAAAAAAATCAAAGGCTTATTATCCACTCTACTAAAAAAAAACATAAAAGCCACTAATACAAGAAGAAACTAATAACATAAACCAAATCAAATTAAACAAATAAAGAAGCCAATGAAAGCAATAACTAACTAAAGATAGATAACATAAAAAAGACACATAATCATTCAATTAATACAATCCAAATGTATCCAAATGTATCAAATGTATCATCAAACAAAATCCACCCCTCGAATAAAAGTGATCATTGTCCCCAATGCGTAACAAAATAAGAGTAAAAGGAGAGAGGGCGACGAAAATCCCTAAGCATCCTTGGACATCTCTGTGTCCCCAGGAGCATCAGACTTTGTTGGCTCAGCCAACTGAATATCATCATCATATCTAGGAGTGGCGGGAGTGGTGAACATCGCATGCACTACATCAGCAGTATCGGCGACAAGACATGGCTCCTCAAACTGGCCTGCTGGAACATCACGTGCACATGGATCTAAGGAGGCCTGAGATGGGTCAAGCAACATATCAAAGGGTATATCACTGGTTGTAGCTAGCCGGGTCACCTTAGCTCGAAGCTTATCCACTGACTTCTTGCTGGCTTGGAACTTCTACATCTTCTTGACCTGGTCGGTCAAGCCCTCAATAGTTGAACCATGCTGCACCAGTGTGTCCATAATCACCTTTTGGAAGTCCAGAATCTTTCCTAGCTTCTCATCAAGCTTAGTGGAATCTAGCGGTGCCAGTGTGGATGACTGCCCTGCAATAGTATTGGAAATCTCAGACAGCTTTGAAGTAGCTACCTGCATCCAATTGTTGAGACTTGAAAATGTCTGATAGACTTACAGAGAGAAAGTTGGTCTATAGGCATGGGGACCGGCCTCAGAACCGGAGTAGGGACTGCCCTAGGAGCTGTGGAAGGAAATGTAGAAGGAGTTGAAGATGGAAGCTTAGGCATAACAACTGCTGCACTGGTAGAGGGCTCAACTGATGTAGATGGAATATCAGCTGTATCAGAAACCACCACTACCGGCTCATCAGACTGGCCGACAGTAGTAGAAGGCTGAGCACTCTTCTTTGGGTTGCTCGGATCGTGCACGCCTGTACCACTCAGACGGCCCTTTCGGCTTTACCTTGGTATCAAACGGCCTAGGCTCTACCTTTGCATCTGTAAGGTACTCTATAATAGTGTTGGGTTAGGGGTAAGCAGTGTTACTTTGCTGCGCCACCAGAGAAATATTGGCTGACATTAGGGCACCCACATTGATCGGGTACCCGGCCATGCTAAAAGCCACCAAAACAGCACGAGGAACATGCATGTTTTTCTCATTCTGGCTTGGGTCAAGCGTGCTAGACACAAAGATTTGCCAACCTTTTGCCTCGAAACTCAACGTACTCCGAAGAATAGGTACCTAGAAATAATCCATGGTGGAGGTGGTCTCGATGCAAAAATATCTGCAATCCATGTTTGAACCTCTTCTTTCAAGGCCAACTTCTCCAAATACTCCTTCAGCTCCAAATCTTCAAATCCCAAGTATGTGTTCAGCGTGTGCTGACAAATTTTACCTTGAGGTTGCGTACTTTGGTTACCTTCGTCCTTTTGCGAATGTGTGAAGTGTTGGCATAGAACTCGCGGACAAGGTGCTCCTTTACATCCATTACCTTCTCTGTAAAATAACATCCATCCCTTTCTCTTTATGAACTGCTCTAGAACTGCGGAGTTGTACCTGTCAAGATCTTTCAGTAAAAACTGCCGCTCATGAGTTAATGACTTCAACAACCACCATATTCGGAAGTCAGTGAAAGCCGACAAGTTCACAAATCTATCTTCCCATGCTTCCTTCTTCTTTGTCTGATCAACATTGGTGGATGTACCTTCTCTCCCTTTCCCATCATTAGGAATATCATGTGAACTTGACCCTGGAGCAGCTTCCTTAGAAGCCTGGCTAGCACTTTCCGAACCCTCGGAAGTGTTATGAGATGATGAAGGAACATACAGAGGCTCAGATAGTCCCTGTGGCCTAGACTGCTCAACTGTGTGCTCCTTCAAAATAGACACTGAGTTGTCCTTGGAGGCTTCCCTAGACGCGGCATAAGAGCTAGACTCGGAGAGGTCTGCACCCCTCCCTCTGTATGTTGTAGCTTTCTATTGAATAATCTTTGGCATACTTAGGGGCAAGGCAATTCTGCCTCAACCCCTTGAAGACTCTCCTCTTCCTTTGGCGGATTCATCGCGTCCTCGTGATCGAACCATTGTCTGTATCAACAAAAAGAGGATTGTTAGTTGCAGATCCTAATTAAACATAGTTAAGACTAATGTAAGTAAGGGAGAACACTTTGGAAACAGTGGGGTTGCAAAAGAAGTGAACATGCTGTAGTGGAGAACTGCAGTCCGCACTTTTTGATGTGCGGCCACTGAATGGGAGTGCGGACGCACAATTTCATGTGCAACCGCCCTTCTGACAAGAAACATCAGAGGCTCAGAGACCTCTTCTCTAAAAGACAGTGCGGTGCCATTGTGCGGCCACAGAATTCATCTACAGTCTGCAAAAATTAAATTGCAGTTCACATATTCATCTTCTTAAGAGACAACTCTCTCATAGACAGTGCAGATCTCAGTGCGTCCTCTCTAAGAATTATGCAGTCCGCACAGTTAAAATGCGGCCACAGATGCACTTGCCTTCAACCATTCACCATAATCAGCAAACTACGGACCGTACAATTTTAAGTGCGGCCGCAGATTTTAAAAATTAAATGAACAAGTATTTCTTTTGACCTAGATTTTTCAAATACTAGTTCAAATCTAATTGGCAACATGGTATACACATAAGATTCAACTATTTCAACCCATTCTAGCATGTTTTAACCACTACCAGTACATATCTACCCAACATAGATGCATGAATAAAATATAATAACAGATGGCCTAAAAAGATGTTAAAATTTAAAAATCAAAATAAGGCAACAAAAAATGACATGAAGTGGAGCATACCAGATGATGTGAGTGTGCAAGATGTTGTGAGTGCAAATGAGTGTGTGTGTTTGACAGTAAAAGGTCCTCAGATAAGCTCTAGAGTAACAGTGATCCTCAGGAGGGTGAAATGTGTAAAAGGAGGCAAAAACTCCTATTTATACTTATAGTTAATGAGAGGGAAATAGGACGAGTTCGGCCACAGAATTCCAAATATGGTCTGCACTCTTTCACCTGGGCACCAGTTGTCTGCTTCTCATGTGTGGTCCGTACAATTTTAAGTATTCTAGTTCCACTGGAAGATGACAAGCTTTCTGAATACTAAACTGTATGGAGACACTCCTATAGGTGTTGTAAGTGCCCTACAAGCCCATAACACATCATCAAGCTTCTGGGACCAATCCGTCCTATTTGCATTAATCATTTTAGACAAGATATTCTATATCTCCCGGTTGGATACTTCCACTTGACCACTATCTTATGGATGATAGGGAGTCGTGACCTTGTGAGTAATACCATACTTGCAAAGTAAAGTGTCAAAAGCCTTGTTGTAAAAGTGTGACCCCCCATCACTTATGATTGCATGTGGAGTATCGAATCTTGTAAAAATATTCTTCTTCCAGAAAGCCACTACACTTCTTGCCTCATTGTTGGGTAAGGCGACGACCTCAACCCATTTGGACACATAATCCACCGCGACCAAGATGTAAGTGTTTCCACAAGAACTCGCAAAAGGGCCCATAAAGTCAATGCCCCAAATGTCAAAAATATCAATCTACAAGATGGTTGTGAGAGGCATCTCATTTTTCTTTGAAATTCCAGCGGCCCATTAACATTCATCACATCTTTTCACTGAATCTCTTGCATCCTAGTAAAGAGTAGGATAATAGAAACCACAACTAAGAACTTTGGCTGCCCTTCTTGCTCCACCATGATGACCAGCATATGGAGAAGAGTGACAAGCACCAAGAATATCACCTTGCTCTTTGTCCGGTACACACCTTCTAATCACTCCATCCGTATAAATCTGGAAAAGGTATGGCTCATCCCAATAATAATCTTAGCAATCTCTCTTGAGTTTCTTTCTTTGGTTTGAAGAGAACTCCCCCCGAATGATACCACTTACAAGAAAATTTTCCAAATCCGCAAACCACAACACCTCTTTCTTTGAAATTGCCATAATTTGCTCATCTGGGAAAGAGTCATTGATTTCAAGGCCATCATGTGGTCTCCCCTCCTTCTCCAAACGAGATAAGTGGTCACCACTTGGTTTTTACTACCTTTCTTATCTTGAATATCAATATCAAATTCTTGAAACAATAGCACCCATCGCATCAACCTAGCTTTAGATTCCTTTTTGCCCATAAGGTTTTAAAGCGCCGCATGATCCGTGTGGACAATAACTTTGGAACCCATCAAGTACGGGGGGAACTTCTCAATTGCAAGCACAATAGCAAGGAGATCTTTCTTCGTAATGGTATAATGGACTTGGGCACTATTTATGGTCTTACTAGCATAGTAAACCAGATGAAAACTTTATTAATGCGTTGCCCCAAAATAGTCCCAACCGCTACTTCACTTTCATCACACATGAGTTTAAAAGGCAAACTCCAATTTGGAGCGGTAATGATAGGAGTAGTTGTCAACTTGAGCTTCAATTGTTCAAAAGCCCTCATACAATCATCATTAAAATGAAACTTAGCATCCTTCTCAAGGAGCTTACACAATAGGTTCACCACTTTAGAGAAATCTTTAATAAAGAGTCGATGGAAACCCGCATGGCCTAAGAAACTCCGCACACCCTTCACCGAAGTTGGGGTTGGAAGCTTAGAAATCACCTCAATCTTCGCCTTGTTAACTTCAATTACATTCCTTGATAGTTGATGGCCAAGGAAAATGCCTTCCTCAACCATGAAATGACATTTCTCCTGATTGAGAACCAAATTGGTTTCTTCACATCTAGCCAACATTTCGTTCAAATTTGTAGGACAATCATCAAAAGAATCCCAAACCACCGAGAAGTCATCCATGAAAACTTCAAGGTAGTCCTCCACCATGTCCAGGGAAATAGCCATCATACACTGTTGAAAAGGCATTGGTGCACTGCACAAACCGAAAGGCATCCTCTTGAAAGCAAAAGTACCATCAGGACATGTAAAGGTTGTTGTGATCTTCCATAGCAATAAGAATTTGGTTGTAGCTAGAGTACCCATCAAGAAAAGAATAGAAAGCACGACCAGCCAATCTATCTAACATTTTGTCCAAGAAAGGAAGTGGAAAGTGATCCTTCCTTGTGACTTTGTTGAGCTTACGATAATCCATACAAACTCTCCAACGAGTCATCGTTTCATTGTAGAAATCAACTCATTCTTATCATTGGTAACAACCGTCATGTCCCTTCTTTTGGGACACATTGAACCAGAGAGGTCCATGAACTATCGGAGATGGGGTAGACAACCCTGGAATCCAACCACTTGATAATCTCCTTCTTGACCACTTCTTGCATAGCCTCATTGAGTCTTCTTTGATGTTCAATAGATGGTTTAGCACCATCCTCCAACTTGATCTTATGCATGCATAATGCGGGGCTTATACCCCGAATATCCGCCAAAGTCCATCCAATAGCCTTCTTCCTCTTTTGCAACACTGCCAATATGGAATTAACCTACACATTAGTCAAACAAAAGGAAAGAATAACCGGTAAAGTAGAGCAAGGGCCAAGAAATTCATCCCGAAGGTGTTGAGGCTATGGCTTCAACTCCAAAGTAGGAGGCTCTTCAATAGAAGGCTTTGTTGGAGGAGTCTTCCTATTCTCAAGATCCAAGGATAATTTTCGGGGTGCATAGTTATAAGACCCAATTCCTTGCAAATAAATCACACACTCCATGAAACTATCCATCTCGTCTTCATCAAAGTTGAGCAAAACGGCTTCCAACATATCACCAATATTGGTTGTAGCACTTGTATCATCAACAATAATATCGATCACCAAATCCATGAAAGAACACACCTCATTGCTATTTGGTTGCCGCATAGACTTATACACATAGAATACCATTTTTTCATCACCAACCCGGAAAGTGAGTTCTCCGGCTTTCACATCACATAGAGCCTTACTCGTTGCAAGGAAAGGCCTCCCAAGAATGATAGGCACTTCATAATCAACTTCATAATCTATAATAACAAAGTCCGCTAGAAGCATGAACTTATCAACCCGACCAAGACATCCTCAATTACTCCCAACGACCTCTTCATGGTACGATCGGCCATTTGCAACCTCATAGATGTGGGTCTTGGTTGCCCAATTCCCAAAGTTTTGAAAACCGAATAGGGCATCAAATTGATACTCGCCCCAAGATCACAAAGAGCTTTGGCAAACTCGACACTCCCAATTGTACAAGGAATCGTGAAAGCACCGGGATCCTCCAACTTAGGATCCATGGAATGAACAATTGCACTCACTTGATGAGTTCTTAGTCCCTAGATCTTTCATAAACTTTGTATAACCGGGCATTTATTCCAAAGCTTCTACCATTGGCACATTAATAGAGAGACTCTTCATAATTTGAATGAATTTATTGAATTGATTCTCACCATTTTACTTGGCAAGTCTTTGAGGATAGGGAGGTGGAGGATTAGGCAATGGTGCCTTAGCCTTTTGTACTACCAGCTCCGGTATGTCAATGATGTGCTCCCTAGACGGGTTCACCTCCTCTTGAGTCTCTTCAACACTATCATCAATGTCAATCCGAACCTCATCATTTGCTTAGACATCATTGTTTGGAATTTCCTCTTCTTGTAATACTCGGGCATTTGAATCAGAATTCTTCTCCATCATTTCCTTAAACATATTCTCAATACGGCCCATCTCATTGCTTGAAAAACTTGAACCATGGGAAGGATAAAGAGGTGGGTTGATAGGTTGTTGATACATTGGAGGCCTTTGAAAACCCGACCCCAATTTCCTTGATTGTTTCCCCAACCACCATGATTGTTGCCTCCCCAATTTCTTGATTGTATCCACTCCAATTTTTTGGATTGTTGTTATTATGTCAATTCCTTTGATTATTAGAACACCAATTGTCTTGGTTATTATGTGGTCTCCATTGTTGTTGATTGGAGCCCTGGAAGTTGTTCCTTTGTCCTTGAAAATTATTCACATATTGAACTTCTTCTTCTTCTTGCTCATGATAAGAATCATCTTGATAAAGACCACCGTCATCTTCCACATAACTCTCCACTCGGGTTTGCTTGTGGACTCTTGGTCCTGTTCTTGTTAACCAACATATTTACTCCTTCCATAGAAAGAACTTTCTTAGGAGCTTGTGCTTGATTAAGTTGGGATTTTTTCAGTTGAGTCATTGTTATTGTCAATTCGGCAATGGCTTGTCCATGGTTTTGCAACTCTTTGTGGAGGTGAATCATGTTGTTGTGGAACATTAGCTCGGGATTGCCAAGCCGACGGTGTTTCTAATATTTCATCAAGAATCTCACATGCCTCTGCATAAGGTATTGTTATAAAGTTGCCACCAACCAATTGATTGACCATACATTAGTTCGTAGTATTAATACCAGGCTAGAAAGTTTATTGGATCATGTTATCAGTCATATCATTATTTGGGCACTTCTTCACCATTGTCCGATACCTCTCCCAAATCTTATAAAAAGGTTTATTGGGCTCTTTCTTGAAAGCCAACATTTCATCCCTAGGAGTAGCCATATGCCAGGGAGAGAATAACATAACAATAAACTTTGCCAGAAATTCATCCCAAGTATGTATTGAACGATTAGGCAAGCGTTCCAGCCAATCTAAAGCTTTACCCTGTAGAGAGAAGGGAAAAAGCCTTAGCCTCAAAGCATCCTCGGAAATATTAGTTTGCTTACTCCCCCAACACGTATCCACAAATCTCTTCAAATGTTTATAGGCATTTTGATTTGGTGCACAAGTGAAAAAGCCTCTTTGCTCTAGCAAAGTGAGCATCACATTGGTAATTTGAAAGTTTCTCGCGCTAAATGCGAGGGGGACAATTGCACTTGCATAACCATTGTTGGGCAATATCCGGTGTTGTGTCGCTTATGGTTGTGGTGGTGGAGGTGGGGGTGGTGGGGGCACGTTGTCTTGTTGACCCCGACCTCGACGATTCGGTTGTGGTACTTGAGGTACATCATCTAGTTATTCTTCCTCGCTGTCAACTCCTCAATTGGCATATTTCCGAGCTCATTGTTCGCCATTTTGTATCTATAATTTCTTCAAAAAGTTAGTAACATGGAAAGAAAAGAAGATATTTCAAGAACACACGCAAATATTTAGCTAACACTGTCAAAACTCCCCGAAAATGACTCTAAAAATTGTTCCACATCCAATCCGCACTCAATATTGAGTGAAAACAATCGTTGGAAGAATAGTACCCAACAAGAGTCGGAGTCGATTTTCACAAGGAGTTTACAAGGGGTGTTAGACTAGACACTTGATGAGAGTACATGAAATAACTCAATTGCGCTTCCAACATAGAGTTTTTGTTTTATATGTCTACAATTTTAACACTATCAAATTTAAACTAAGTAGAAGAAATTAGAAGCAAGTTATTGTTATTGATGTTTTTATCAAATGGGAAGAAGCCTAGGGATGTAACCTTTGCCTAGGTGCTAACCTAATGGGTACATCACGTTAATGCTTGTTTTAATGACCGGGGTGTATTATAACACTCAACTCTCAATTACCCACTCAATACCTCTCAGTTATAGAGTGATTATGCCCAAATTGGTTTTCTCAAGTCCAATTGGGTATCAATTCAAACCGTTGATATGAGCTCAAGTCGGTTTTTTCCTATCTCTAGTTAAAACCCTTTAATTAGACTAACCAAAACCTTAACTGGTCCAATTTCTTGTTAGCCAAGCTTCCCTAGACTAAGTCCCTCTTTCTCAAGTAAGAATCAAGTCAAATAGGCATGAATCAATGTTTGTAACCGTCAACTCTAGAAATAATGCATAAATAAGGCTAAATAATAAACACCCAATCATAAACAAGCACTAAATTAATTACCCATAAGGTTTACACACTAGGGTTGGGTCACAACCCTAGAGAAAATCTAGCTACTCATGCTAGAAAGTGAAGAAAACAAAGAAGAAGAACTAATTAAAGCCATAAATAGAATCTTCACCCAAAATAGTCACTACTTTCCCAAAACCACAAATATATCTGCTACTGCACAAAATAATAATAAACTTTCCTAAAAAGTATTTTGTTGTCTATTTATAATGCCGTAAAATTCGCTGACAAAAATGCCCTTCGGGAGGTTCTACGACCGCACAATTCCATGTGCGGTCCGCACTTTCCTTGTCTTCTTTAGTTGGATAATTTGTGCAGCCGCACAATTCCATCTATGGCTGCACTTCAGCTTCTGCGGCCGCACTTTTCTATTTGCCGCTGCACTTTGGCAAGACTTCACACTTGGTCATTTTGTACCTTCTCTGAACTTTTGAAATCTTGTTAGTGCAACCAGGTTTTGCGGCTGCACAATTTGATGTGCCGACGGCACTTGTTATAAATCCTTTGAGGCTCAGGTATCATCTCTGCGGCTGCAGATGTATTTCTGCAGACTGCACTTTCTTCTTCGACTGCAAAATTACTTTTGCGGACCGCACTTTCGTCTGCTGCACTCCTTCTTGCCTTTATGAGCTGGAACACTCCTTTTTGAGTTAGAATTCTTTGTTAAGGTCCAATTCTCCAACATGCCTACAATTTGTATAATATAGTTTTGGGAACAAGAGTCAAGACTTTCGGGCTAAAACTAAAGCAAGAAGGTACTAATAAGTAGTTAAAATCCACACTTATCAGCCAGTTTGTTGGGTACGGACTTGTTTTGTGATGCCTTAGATAAGATAAAGTTAATTCAAGAGCGTCTTTGGACAGCAGAGATAAGGCAAAAAAGAGTTATGCGGACAAGAAGGTCGGTGATGTGGATTTAATGGAGGGTGAGAAGGTACGTTTGAAATTTTCATCCATGAAGGGTGTAATAAGATTTGGGAACAAAGGCAAATTAAGCCTGAGCTTTATTGGTTTGTTTGAGGTGTTAGAGAGATTTGGGAAGATTGCTTATAGGCTTGCTCTGACTCTAACCTAGCGGGGCTACATCGATATTTCATGTTTTGATGCTTCGAAAGTGTGATGAAGATAAGCTGCATGTTCTAGAACTCAACATGGTGTAACTTGATGAGAATCTGACTTATGAAAAAGAGCCAGTAGCTATTTTAGATAGGCAGGCTTGGAAGTTAACATCTAAGGATATTTTTTCAATGAAAGTGCTTTGGAAAGGGCAGTCGGCTAAGGAGACTATTTGAGAGTCCGAGTCTGATATAAGGAGTAGATATCTGCAACTCTTTACTAGTTTCATGTATATTTCTATGTTCGTTTGAGGACGAACATTTCTTTCATAGGTGGATAATATAACGACTCGATAGGCTGTTTTGAGTTCTAGCTTCCCATTTCGTAATTTGAGGCCTTGAATAGCTTTCATATTTTGACTTGTGCGCATGATTCGTTTCGATTTTCGAAAAGTTTAGATGTGTTTTGATAATGAAATCTTAATTCTAGAGCTTTAAAGTTGTTGGAATTAACCAGGGTCAACATTCTTGGAAACTAACCTCGGATCGGTGTTTTAACGATTCTGATAGGTTTGTATACCGATTTTGGACTTGTATGTATATTTAATTTGGGACTCGGGTGGCCAGAGGTCATTTCGACCTTTATAGTTGAAAATTGGAAATTTTAGTTTATGAACATTTCAATTCTTAAGTTTTGATGGTTGATTTTTTATTTTATTTTGATGTTTTGAGCTTGCGAGCGAGTTCGTGTTAGGTTTATACGCTTATTAAGATAATTGAATGGGTCCCAAGGGGATCAGGTGAGTTTCAAATTGATTTCGGTATATTTTGCTAAGTGTTAATTTTGCTGGTGCTGATCTTGTTGCAATTGCGAAAACAAGTTCGCAAATGCAAGGTCCACATTTGGGAATGTTGTATCGCATCTGCGAAATTGGGAGAGCTCAGGCTGTATCGCATTGCGCTGAATTATCTGCAAATGCGAGGTCACATTTGCAAATGCTAGCTCCCATTTGCGAAGGAGCTCATCCTAGGGGAGGTTCGCATTTGCGAAGACTTGGCCGCAATTGCGAAGGCCAGGTCGCAAATTTGATTTCTAAACTGACGCTTGTTAGCAATTGCGAACTAAGTTGTAGCAGTTGTGATGTCGCGTTTGTGAACAATAGTTCACAATTGCGACATTTACAGTTAGGTAAATGGGAAGGGTTTTTGAGATTAGCTCATTTTATTCTATTTTTGAGACCGAGACAACGTAAGGAAGCAATTTTTGAGAGAATTTTCTTCCCAATTTTAAAGGGTAGTGATTTTAACTTGGTTTTGATTTATTTCTATTATTTTTTTAATAGATATCACCCCCTAAACCTAGGATTTTAAAGAGTAGAAACATGGATTTTAGGTAGTAACTTAAAAAATGTATCACGACCCAATTCCCACTATAGGCCATGATGGCGCCCAACGTCACCCCTAGGCAAGCCAACAGTGAACTATCTATTTGATTGTTCATTTTATTAATTTAAAGTCATGAATTTTACTTAATAGAGAAACCAGGAATAATTAACCATGGTGATGTAAAACATTAAATAAATCAGATGAGTGAAAGGGTAATTATTAAAAGACAAGATCATAAATATCTACTAGTAACTCCAAAAACCTGGTGTCATAAGTGCACAAAAAAACTAGTAGAATATACAAAACCTCCTACAACTACTGTCGGAAGTAAGATAGACAGAAAAGTAAATACAACGAGGAGGAGACTTCGGATGCTGCATAATGGAGCATAGTAAGCAGCTCACCACTAGGTCTCCTGATCGCGGGGATACGCGCCTGATTGGCCACCAGATGCACCTGCCTCAGATCCTGCACGATTAGTGTAGAAGTGCAGCGTGAGTACATAAATAACGTGTATCCTATAAGTATCTAGTCTAACCTCGAAGAAGTAGTGACGAGAGGTCGACATCGACACTTACTAGAGGTCAATTAATAAGGTGCAGGAATTGTAAATAGGCATGAAATAAAACAGTAACAATGGAATAGGAAACAATAAATAATAATTCTTTAGCATAATATCAATTTAAAACCTCGAAGTATCACATGCCAATATTAACCCATAAAAACCCACCAAGTAATTATCAAGTCTCAAGTCAAGAAAGAGATACCAAGCTTAATCGGACTCTAGCAACACCACACACGATTTATGCCGAGGTTGTACGACCCGATCCAGAATAGTGTGTACGCTGCCGAGGGTCGGCCGACGCGAATCATAGATGCATTTAATATATTTCCAAGGCGTTAGACTCGATCCACAGGAATAGAGAAACTCTACAAACTCAGATCAACGACTACTACATAGAAATAATACTCAAAGAAGGCTTAATTTACATTAACAATCAAGTATTCCGCCAAAACTCAAGGTATTGAAGCCCGGTCTCATAAAATCCCATATCCAATTTTAATTATAAATTTAAGTAATTAAACTAACAAGTTGGGTTCAAGTAATACAAGTATTGCATGGTAAAGTCCTAAGTCTACCCAAACATAAACATGATTTTAGTTACATACGTACTCTTGTCACGTCGCGCGTACGTAGCACCCACAATTATTAGAAAATAACTATTTAAAATACCTACGGAGATAAGTCCCTCTTACAAGGTTAGGCAAGGGACTTAATTCATTTTCAAGTCCTCTTCCCGGTCCACAATTCACACTAATAGCCTCAAATCGGCGTTGAGCAATTTGAAACTAGCTAAAGATCGTGCAAACTAATCAATATATGCTCAAATATTCATATTTAACTATTAGAGTAATTACCCAACTCAATTTGGAAGATTACTAAAATTCACCCCAGGGCCCACGCGTTCGGATTCCGGAAATTGTCGTAAATAAATGTTACCTATAACCTTACGAACACAAATATATAAATTCTACTCAATTTCATAGTCAATTTTGTGGTCTAATCTCATTTTTACCAAAACCTAGGTTTTTTAACGAAATACTAAATTTCAACAATTTACATGCTAAAATGTACCCGTAATCTATATATTAAACTCACATTATGTAGAGATTACTTACCTCAAGGTGCTAGGTGCAAAACCCTCCCCAAGGAGCTCTAAAATCAGCCACAAATTGAGAGAAATGAACAAAATGAGCCTAAGTCTGTTTTTTAATCAAGTTACTGCCCAGTAAATCCTTCTTCACGATCGCAAGACTCGATCCAAATACATGCCCAAGTCTAAAATCATCATACGAACTTATTGGAACCATCAAATCCTTGTTCCGATGTTGTTTACTCAAAATGTTGACTCAAGTCAAACTTGGCCATCTAGGCCACTATTAAGGAACTAAGTTTTCCGATTTCAATCTGAACCTTTCCAAAACCAAATCAACCATCCCCCGCAAGTCATAAATCAGTAAAAGCACATACGAGGAGTTCAATTAGGGGAATGGAGATCTAGAAAGTAAAACGACTGATCGTGTCGTTACATTCTTCACCTCTTAAGCAAATGTTCGTCCTCGAACGGGCCTAAAATTATACCTGGAGTGTTGAATAAGTGTGGATATCTGCTTCGCATGTCCTCCTCGGTCTCCAAAGTCGCCTCCACGACTGGTTGACCCCTCCACTAGACCTCTACTGCAGAAATCTTCTTAGACCTCAACTGGCAAACCTGCCTGTCAACAATGGCAACTAGCTCCTCCTCATAACCCAAGATCTCATCTAGCTGAACCATGCTGTAATCTAACACATGCGACCTGTCGGCATGGTACTTCCGGAGCATAGACACATGGAAAACCGGATGAACTCTCGATAAATTGGGAGGCAAAGCAAGTTCATAAACGACCTCCCAAACTCGCCTCAACATCTCAAATGGGCCAATAAACCCCGGACTCAGCTTTCCCTTTTTCCCGAACTTCATGATACCCTTCATCAGCGATACTTTCAAGAGAACTTTCTCGCCACCATAAATGATAAAGCACGTGCTTTCTGATCAGCGTAATTCATCTGTCTGGACTGTGCTGTGCGAAGTCGCTCCTGAATCAGCTTTACCTTCTACAATGCATCCTTCACTAAGCTAGTGCCATATAGCCTAGCCTCACCGGGCTCAAACCACCCGATGGGGGAACGACATCGCCGACCATATAAAGACTCAAATGGAGCCATCTCGATGCTGGACTGATAACTGTTGTTATAAGCAAACTTGGCCAAAGGCAAGAGTCGATTCCACTACCCTCCAAAGTCAATCACACACGCTATGAGCATATCCTCCAGAATCTGAATTGTCCGCTTCGACTGCCCGTCGGTCTGCGGATGAAAGGCTGTGCTGAGCTCTACCCTGGTACCTAACTCGCTCTGTACTGCTCTCCCGAAATGAAAAGTGAATTGGGACCTCTATCTGAAATGATGGAAATAGGCACACCGTGCAACCGGATAATCTCCTAAATGTAAATCTGGGTCAACCTCTCTGAAGAGTACGTAGTCACAACCAGAATAAAGTGTGCTGACTTGGTCAACCTGTCGACAATGACCCAAACGACATCAAATTTCTTCAACATCCGCGGCAACTCCACTAAAAAGTCCATAGTGATTAGCTCTCACTTCCACTCCGGTATAACTATCTGCTGAAGTAGGCCACCTGGACTCTAGTGCTTATACTTAACCTATTGGTAGTTTGGACATCTCGCCACATGCTCAACTATGTCCTTCTTTATTCGCCGTCACCAGTAATGCTGCCTCAGATCACGATACATTTTTGTATCACCTGGATGAATCGAATACCGTGAACTGTGTGCCTCCTCTAGAATCGCCTCCCTCAGGCCATGAACATTAGGAACACATAAGCAACCCTGGAGTCATAGAACACCATTAACATCGATAGTAACCTCTTTGGCACCACCCTGTAGCACCGTCTCTCTAAGAACGATCAAGTGCGGATCATCGTACTAACGATCCTTAATCCGCTCAAATAATGAAGACTGAGCCATGACTCATGCAAGAACTCGACTGGGCTCTCAAATATCCAACCTCACAAGACTGTTAGCTAAGGAATGCATGTCCATAGCCAATGGCCTCTCCTCTACTGAAATGAATGCCAAACTACCCATACTCCCGGCCTTTCTACTCAAGGCATCCGCAACCACATTCACCTTGCCTAGATGATAAAGGATAGTAATATCATAATCCTTCAGTAACTCAAGCCACTTGCGCTGCCTAAATTTAGATCCCTCTGCTTATACAAATACTGCAAGTTGCGATGAGCGGTGAACCTCGTAGGACAACCCATAAAGATAATGCCTCCAGATCTTGAGAGCATGAACTATCGCGGCCAACTCCAAATCTTGTACGATGTTATTCTTCTCGAGGGGATTCAGGTAACGTGAACCATATGCAATAACTGGCCCCTCCTGCATCAATACATAACCCAAGCCAAATGCATGAAGCGTCGCAATACACAATATACATCCCCGAACTAGAGGGCAACACTAACACCGGTGATGTAGTCAATGTGGTCTTGAGCTTTTGAAAGCTCACATCACAATCATCAGACCATCTGAACGGAGCACACTTTGGGTCAATCTAGTCAAAGGCATTGCAATAGACGAGAAGCCCTCCACAAACTGACGATAATAACCTGCTAACCTTAAGAAACTTTTGATCTCGGTTGCATAGGACGAGGCCAACTCTGAACTGCCTCGATCTTACTGGTATCTACCTTGATACCCTCACCTGATACAACATTCCCCAAGAACGCCACAGAATCTTACCAGAACTCGCACTTAGAGAACTTAGCATAGCTTATGTTCCCGCAAGGTATGAAGCACAACTCTCAAATGTTGATCGTGCTGCTTCATACTACACGAGTAGATCAACATGTCATCAATGAAGACAATGACAAATGAGTCGAGATATGGCCTGAACACCTAGTTCATCAAATCCATAAACGTTGTCGGGGTGTTGGTCAATCCAAAGGACATCATTAGAAACTCATAGTGCCCATACCTAGTCCGGAACGCCATCTTTGGAACATCCGAAGCACGAATCTTTAGCTGATGATACCCAGACATCAAGTCGATCTTAGAGAACACCCTAACACCCTATAATTGGTCAAACAAATCATTAGTGCGCGGAACGGGTACTTATTCTTAATGGTAACTTTGTTCAAACTGGCGGTAATCAGTGCACATCCGCACACTCCCATCCTTCTTTTTCACAAACAATACCAGGGCACCCCAAGACGATACACTTGGCCAGATGAACCCCTTAGCGAGAAACTCCTCAAATTGTTACTTTAACTATTTCGGAGCCATGCCGTATGGTGGAATAGAGATAGGTCAGGTGCATGGCGCCAAATCAATACTGAAATCGATATCACGATATGGTGGCATGCTTGGTAGATCAGAAGGAAATACATCGGAGAACTCCCGCACCACGGGCACTATATCGATTGTGGGAGTCCCTGCAGTAGTATCCCAAACATAAACCAGATAGGCCAAATAACCCTTCTTGATCATATGTAGAGCCTTCAAGAATGAGATAACCTGGCTAGACGTATTGATAAATGAACCTCTCTACTTCAATCTAGGCAACTCTGGCATCGCTAAAAGGTAATAGTCTAGATATATCTCTCTAGAAAGAGATGTGTGAACAGACCTGCTACAAAGATAAGACTGCCACCATCAACGGGCCTCTCCCTCTAACTGAAATGCGGTGAAGTCCACCCTGTTTGACTCTAGTATCCCCATATTGTGCAGCCTGTCTCTGCACTGATCAACAAAGTCTTATGGTCCTCATGTCGCTCACCGCCAAAGACAGGAGGATATAGCCTGGTCCATCTATCCAATCGCTTCTGTTGCTTAAAGGTCGCGGCTGGTCTGGGCTCTTGTATAACCGATGCAACTAGCTGAGCCCCGCCCGCAGGTAGTGCAGTTGGAGTGTGATATACGGCAGCAGCATGCCCTGGAGGCTGAGCGGTAGGGGTATATGCTACCCCTCCTGCGTGATATGTGGTTGGGTCCGCTAGAAATGAACCAGCCTGTGTAATAGAATCCATGAACCGCAACATATGGCCCATGAACTCCTGAAATCCCGGTGCGGTCATGAAATCTACCAAGGCCGGCTCAGCTGCAGGAGCTTCATCCTGCTCCTCAATGACCGAATCCTCTACTGGTACACCGGGGGCAACTCCAGGATGCCCTCGTCCTCTAACAGGAGCTGAAGCCCTCCCCCGGCCTCTACCTCGGCCTCTATCAACAGGGGGAGCAGCTCCTCTACCGCCGGGTACATCTACGGCGTGTGTTCTCACCATCTGTGAGAGAATAAGAGAAAGATACTTAGCACAACATTAACTGTACGATAGGAGATGAAGAAAGAGAATCTTTCTGACACCTTATAGCCTCTCGAAGTTTACGGACGTCTCCGCATCGATCCGCAAGACTCTATTAGGCCTATTCATGACTTGTGAGACCTATGTGGACCTAGTGCTCTGATACAAAGCTGTCACGACCCAATTCCCACTATGGGTTATGATGGCGCTCAACGTCACTGTTAGGCAAGCCAACAGTGAACTCTCTATTTAATTTTTCATTTTATTAATTTCAAGTCATGAATTTTACTTAATAGAGAAACCAAGAATAATTAACCATGGTGAGGTAAAACATAAAATAAAGTATATGAGTGAAAGGGTAATTATTAACAGACAAGATCAGAAATATCTACTAGCAACTCCCAAAACCTGATGTCACAAGTGCACGAGTAAACTAGCAGAATATACAAAACCTCCTACAACTACTATGTGAAGTAAGATAGACATAAAAGTAAAAACAATAAGGAGGAGACTCTAGGTGCTGCAGAACGGAGCACAGGAAGCAGCTCACCACTAGGTCTCTGGGTAGCAGGGTTACGAGCTTGACTGACCACCAGATGCACCTGTCTCAGGTCCTATGCGATTAGTGCAAAAGTGTAGCATGATTACATAAACAACGTGTACCTAGTAAGTATCTAGTCTAATCTCAAAGAAGTAGTGATGAAGGGTTGACATCGACACTTACTAGAGGTCAGTAAATAAGGTCCATGAATGATAAAATAGGCATGAAATACAACAGTAACTATGGAATAGGAAATAATAAGTAATGATTCTTCAGCATAATATCAATTTAAAACCTCCAAGTATCACATGCCAATATTAACCCGTAAAAACCCACCAAGTAATTATCAAGTCTAAAGTCAAGAAAGAGATACCAAGTATGATTGTAGCCACATACATACTCTCATCACGTAGCGCGTACGTAGCACCCACAATTATTATCAAATAACAACATAAAACACCTACGGGGATAATTCCCTCTTACAAGGTTAGACAAGAGAGTTACCTCGTTTACAAGTCCTCTTCTCGGTCTACAATTCACGCTAATATCCTCAAATCGATGCCGAGCAATCCAAAACTAGCCAAAGATCGTGCAAACTAATCAATATATATTCAAAAGTTCATAATTTAACTATTAGAGTAATTACCCAACCCAATTTGGAAGATTCCTAAAATTCACCCCCGCGCCCACGTGTCCGGATTCTGGAAATTTTCATACATAAATATTACTCATAACCTTACGAACACTAATATATATTTTCTACTCAATTTCATAAGTATTTTCGTGGTCTAATCTCATTTTTACCAAAACCTAGGTTTTTCTACCAAATCCTAAAATTTTCATAATTTACCTTTTAAAATTTACCCATAATTTATGTATTAAACTCACATGATATAGAGATTACTTACTTCAAGGTGTTAGGTGAAAACCCCTCTCCAAAGAGTCTAAAATCGGCCACAAGTTGAGAGAAATAAACGAAATGATCCTAAATCCCGTTTTTAATCAAGTTACTGCCCAGTGAATCCTTCTTGACGATCGCGACAATACCCTCACGATCGCAAAGGAAAAGCATCCAAGCTATGAAATATGCACGTCGCGTGCGAGATGCAAGCCTCGCGAACACGCAGGCTTGCCTTAACTACCCTACGTGGATGCAAGGGCTTTTCGCAAATGCGAAGACCAACAGCCTATCCCTTCCCCAGTTTGCCTTACCGTATGCGAATCCGAGCATACAAATGTGATGACCAATGGCCCAGAGCATCGCGATCGCGAGCCCCTTTTTGTGACGCGAAGAAAATAACTTCCTCCAGCCCAATTCCTTCATCACAAATGTGAGGCCTTCTCCACGTTCGCGAAGAAGAAAACTAGAACAACAAATAGCAAAAATTTGAACTTAGCTTCGGGTGGTCCGAAACTTACCTGAGCCACCCGGAACCCTATCCAACTACACCAACAAGTCCATAAACATAATACGGACTTGCTCGAATCCTCGGAACACACAAAACAACATCGAAACTAAGGATCACACCCCAAAACCAAATTAATCAACTTCTAAACTTCAAACTTCTTCAACTAGCTCCGAACGCGTCGAATCATACTTAGACAACTCCGAAACACCAAATTTTTCGTACAAGTCATAAATCACCATATGGACCTATTCCTATGCTTGGAATCCCAAACGGATATCGATAACACCAAGCGGATATCGAACTCTTGTCACGTAGCGCGTATGTAGCACCCACAATTATTAGAAAATAACAATTAAAAACACCTATGGGGATAATTCCCTCATACAAGGTTAGGCAAGAGACTTACCTCATTTCCAAGTCCTCTTCCCGGTCCACAATTCATACTAATAGCCTCAAATCGGTGTCGAGCAATTCGAAACTAGCCAGAGGTTGTGTAAACTAATCAATATATGCTCAAAAGTTCATAATTTAACTATTAGATTAATTACCCAACCCAATTTGGAAGATTTCTTAAATTCACCCTCAGGCCCACGTGCCTGGATTCCGAAACTTTTCGTAAATAAATGTTACCCATAACCTTACGAACACAAATATATAATTTCTACTCAATTCCATAATTATTTTCGTAGTCCAATCCCATTTTTACCAAAACCTAGACTTTTCAACAAAATCCTAAAATTTTCATAATTTACATGTCAAAATCTACCCATAATCTATGTATTAGACTCAGATTATGTAGAGATTACTTACCTCAAGGTGCTAGGTGAAAAGCCCTCTCCAAAGAGCTCTAAAATCGTCCACAAGTTGAGATAAATGAACAAAATGAGCCTAAGTCCCATTTTAAATCAAGTTACTACCCAGTGAATCCTTCTTCGTGATCGCGACAATAGCCTCACGATTGCGAAGGCAAAGCGGCCAAGGTTCTAAAAATGCACATCGCGAGCGCGATCCAAGCCACAGGAATACGAAGGGTTGCCTAACCTACCCTACGCAAATGCGAAGACCAACAGCCTGTTCCCTCCCCAGCCAGCATTACCCTACGCAAGCACGAACCTAAGCATACGAACGCGATGACCAGTGGCCTAGAGCATCGCGATCGCAAGCTCCTTTTCGCGAATGTGAAGAACAAAATTTCCCCCATCTGAATTCCTTTATCGCGAACGCGAATCCTTCTCCGCATTCGCGAAAAAGGAAACCAGAATAGCAAATTGCAGTAATTTGAACTTAGCTCCGAGTGGTCTGAAACTCACCCGAGCCACCCGGAACCTTGTTCAACTGCACCAACAAGTCCACAAATATAATACAGGCTTGCTCGAACCCTGAGAACACATAAAACAACATCGAAACTAAAGATCGCACCCCAAAACCAAATTAATTAACTTTTGAACTTCAAACTTCTTCAACTAGCTCCGAGTGCGCTAAATCATATTTAGACAACTCGGAATGACGCCAAATTTTGCGTACAAGTCATAAATCACCATACGATCCTATTCCCATGCTCGGAATCCCATACGGACATCGATAACACCAAAGTCTACTTCAAACCAAATTTAAAGGACTTGAAAATCTTCAATGCGCCAACTTTCAACATTAAGCATTGAAACGCTCCCGGATCACCCGAGACTCGATCCGATCACACGCCGAGGTCCAAAATCATCATAGAAACCTATTGGAACCATCAAATCCCAGTTCCGAGGTCGTTTACTCAAAATGTTGACTCAAGTCAAACTTGGCCATCTAGGCCACTATTAAGGAACTAAGTGTTCTGATTTCAATCTGAATCCTTCCAAAACCAAACCAACCGACCCCCGCAAGTCATAAAACAGTAGAAGCACATACCATAAGTATCAATTAGGGGAACGGGGATCTAAAAAGAAAAATGACTGGTCGGGTCGTTACATTCTCCACCTCTTAAACAAACGTTCATCCTCGAACAGGTCTAGAATCATCCTTGGAGTGCTGAATAATTGTGGATAGCTGCTCAGTATGTCCTCCTCAGTCTCCCAAGTCACCTCCTCGATTTGTTGACCCCTCCACTAGACCTTTGTCGTAGAAATCTTCTTAGACCTCAACTAGCGAACCTGCATGTCAACAATGGCAATTGGTTGCTCCTCACAACCCAAGCTCTCATCTAGCTGAAATGTGTTGTAATCAAACATATGCGACCTGTCAGTATGGTACTTCTGGAGCATAGACACATGGAAAATCGGATGAACTCCCGATACACTAGGAGGCAAAAAAAGCTCATAAGCAACCACCCCAACTCGCCTCAACACCTCAAATGGGCCAATAAACCCCGGACTCAGCTTGCCGTTCTTCTCGAAAATCATGATACCCTTCATCGGTGATACTTTCAAGAGAACTATCTCGCCCGCCATAAATGATAAATCATGCGCTTTCTGATCTCCGTAACTCTTCTATTTGGACTATGCTGCGCGAAGTCGCTCCTAATTAACTTTACCTTCTCCAATGCATCCTTCACTAAGTTAGTGCCATATAACCTAGCCTCGTCGGGCTCAAACCACCTGATGGGGGAACGATATCGCCGACCATATAAAGCCTCAAATGGAGCCATCTCGATGTTGGACTGATAATTGTTGTTATAAGAAAACTTGGCCTAAGTCAAGAATTGATCCCACTATCCTCCGAAGTCAATCACACACGCTCTGAGCATATCCTCTAGAATCTGAACTTTCCGCTCCGACTGCCCGTCGATGTGCGGATGAAAGGCTGCGCTGAGCTCTACCCGGGTACCCAACTTGCTCTGTACTACTCTCCAGAAATGCAAAGTGAACTGGGGGCCTCTATCTGAAATGATGGAAACAGGCACACCATGAAACCGAACAATCTCTTGAATGTAAATCTGGGCCTACCTCTCTGAAGAGTACGTAGTCGCAATCGGAATAAAGTGCGCCAACTTGGTCAGCCTGTCGACAATGACCCAAACGAGATCAAATTTCCTCAACGTCCGCGGAAACCCCACTACGAAGACCATAGTGATGCGCTCCCACTTGCACACCGGTATAACTATCTGCTGAAGTAGGCCACCTGGTGGCAATTTACACATTTCGCCACATACTCAACTATGTCCTTCTTCATCCACCGCCACCAGTAATGCTGCCTCAGGTCACGATACATCTTCGTAGAACCTAGATGAATAGAATATCGTGAACTGTGTGCCTCCGCTACAATTGTCTCCCTCAGGCCATGAACATTAGGAACACATAAGCAACCCTGGAGTCATAGAACACCATCAAAACCGATAGTAACCTCTTTGGCACCACCCTGTAGCACCGTCTCTCTAAGAACCATCAAGTGCAGATCATCGTACTAACGATCCTTAAACCGCTCAAATAATGAAGACTGAGGCATGACTCATGCAAGAACTCGACTTGGCTCTCAAATATCCAACCTCACAAGACTGTTAGCTAAGGACTGCATGTCCAAAGCCAATGGCCTCTCCTCTACTGAAATGAATGCCAAACTACCCATACTCCCGACCTTTTTACTCAAGGCATCTGCAACCACATTCACCTTGCCCAGATGATAAAGGATAGTAATATCATAATCCTTCAGTAACTCAAGCCACTTGCGCTACCTAAATTTAGATCCCTCTGCTTATACAAATATTGCAAGTTGCGATGAGCGGTGTAAACCTCGTAGGACAACCCATAAAGATAATGCCTCTAGATCTTGAGAGCATGAACTAGCGTGGGCAACTCCAAATCATGTACGGGGTAATTCGTCTCATGGGGCTTTAGCTGATAGGAAGCATATGCAATAACTTACCCCGTCTGTATCAGTACACAACCCAAGCCAATGCGTGAAACGTCGCAATACACAGTATACATCCGAGAACCACAGGGTAACACTAACACAGGTGTTGTAGTCAATGCAGTCTTGAGCTTCTAAAAGCTCACCTTGCAATTATCGGTCCATCTTAACAGAGCACCCTTCTTGGTCAATCTAGTCAAAGGTGATGCAACAAACGAGAAGCCCTCCACAAACCGACGATAATAACCTGCTAACCCCAAGAAACTCTTGATCTCGGTCGTTGTGGTAGGATAAAGCCAACTCTGAATTGCCTCGATCTTCCTCGGATCTACCTTAATACCCTCAACTGATACAACATGCCCCAAGAATGCCACAGAATCTAACCAGAACTCGCACTTAGAGAATATAGCATTAACTTCTTTTCCCGCAAGGTCTGAAGCACAACTCTCAAATGTTGATCGTGATCCTCCATACTACGTGAGTAGATCACTATGTCATCAATGAAGACAATGAAACATGATCAAGATATGGCCTGAACACCCGGTTCATCAAATCCACAAATGTTGTCGGGGCGTTGGTCAAGTCGAAGGACATCACTAGAAACTCATAGTGCGCATGCCTAGTCCGAATGTTGGCTTCGGAACATCTGAAGCACTAATCTTCAGCTGCTGATACCTAGACCTCAAGTAGATCTTAGAGAAAATCCTGGCACCCTGTAACTGGTCAAACAAATCATCAGTGCGTGGCAACGGGTACTTGTACTTAATGGTAACTTTGTTCAACGGTCCTTAATTAATGCATATCCACATACTCCCATCCTTCTTTTTCACAAACAATATCAGTGCACCACAAGGCGACACATTCGGCCTGATGAACCCCTTCGCGAGAAACTCCTCAAGATGTTCCTTCAACTCCTTCGGAGTCATGCGGTACGATGGAATAGATATAGGCTGGGTGCCTGGCGCCAAAATACAGAAATTGATTTCACGATCTAGTCGTATGCCTCAGAAGGAAACTCATCAGAGAATTCCCGTACCAGGGGCACTGAATCGATCATGGGAGTCTCCGCAGCAGTATCCCGAACATAAGACAGATAGGCCAAACAACCTTTCTCGACCATATGTTGAGCCTTCAAGAAAGAGATAACCCGGCTACATGTACTGATAGATGAACCCTCCACTCCAATCTAGGCAACTCTGGCATCCCAAGGTAACAGCCCCGGTATGAATATCTAGAATGACATGGTACGGAGATAACCAATCCATGCCCAGGATGACCTCAAAGTCGATCATATCGAGCAACGGAAGATCCACTCTGGCCTCATAACCACAGAAAGTCATAATGCAGCACCGTTAAACCCAATCCACAACAACAGAATCACCCACTACGTGGACACATATACAGGAGCACCCAAGGACTCACGAGATACATCCAGATAAGGAGCAAATAGAGAAGACATATACGAATAGGTAGACCCTGGATCAAATAGTATTGAAGCATCCCTACACCAGACAGAAATAATACATGTGATCACGGCGTCTGAGGCTACTGCATTAGGCCTGGCTGGAAAGGCATAGAACCTAGGTGGAGTGCTAGCTAGCTGGTCTCCACCTCCAGGGCGACCCCTACCTACCTGCCATCTGCGTCTGGCCGGTCGGACGGCCAGTGCGGTAGCTGGTGCAGTGATCATAGGCTGGCCCTGCTGTCTTGCCTTGCCCCAAAGTCTAGGCAAAATCTCCTCATATGACAAAGCTCCCCTCACTCTTAGCAACCACTCGATGTGGAAGATGACTGACCCTAGGTCTAACCTTGGAGACCTGGATACCCACTGGAAGAAACTTGAATAGATAGTAGATGGTAGCAGCTCTCTGGAATGGCGTCGAAATAGGGTCGTACTGGAGCACCCGAGAAGGCGGTGGTGTTGAATACATGTGCCTCCTAGACTGGCCTCTCACAAACTGACCTCGGCCTCCAGACGGAGCACTACTAAATCCTCTCGAGTATCGAGGCTGCTTGTCCCCTACTAACGAATACCCTCGATCCTCCGAGCTATGCACACAACCTGGTCGTAAGAGGTCCCTATCTCAACCTCTCAGGCCATAGTAAGCCGGATGCCATAATGCAAGCCTGCAATAAACCTCCGCACTCTCTCTGCATCTTTGGATATTATCGTAAGTGCGTGGCAAGACAACTCTGAGAACCTCACCTCATAATTCAGCACATCAACTCTCCCTGCTGGAGCCGCTCAAACTGACCTGACAACTTTTCCCTCTGAGAGGGTGGGATATTTCTCTCCAAAAAGAGACGTGTGAACTGGTCCCAAGTAAAGGGAGGTGAACTTGTTGGCCTGCTACAGAGATAAGATTGCCACCATCTACGGGCCTTGCCCTCTAACTGAAATATAGTGAAATTCACCCTGTTGGACTCTAATACCCCGATGTTGTGCAGCCTGTATCAATAATGTCCTGTGGGTCCTCATGTCGCTCACCACCAAAGACAGGAGGACGTAGCCTGGTCAATCTATCCAACCGCTCCTGCTGCTCAACAGTCGCGGCTGGTCTGGGCTCTGGTATAACTGCTGCAACTGGCTGAGTCCCGCCCATAGATAGTGCACCTGGGGTCAGATATAAGGCGGCAGAGTGCCCTGGAGCCTGAGCGGTAGGATTATGTTCTCCCCCTCCAGCCTGAGATGTGGCCGGGACAGCTAGAAATAAACCAACCCGCGTCATAGAGTCCATGAACCGCACCATTCGGCCCATGACCTCCTGAAATCTTAGTGCAGTCGTGAAATCTACCGGGGTCGGCTTAGCTACAGGCACCTCATCCTGCTCCTCAATGACAGGATCCTTACTAGATTCACTGGTGGTACGGTGGGGGCAACTCTAGGATGCACTCGTCCTCTAACAGGAGTTGGAGCTCCTCTACCGCCGGGTACATCTGCCGTGCCCGTTCTGACCATCTATGAGAGAATAAGAGAAATATACTTTGCACAACATTAACTACACAATAGGAGATGAAGAAAGCAAAGTTTCCTAATACTCTATTGCCTCTCGAAGATAAGTATAGACGTCTCCGCACCGATCCGCTAGACTCTATTAAGCCTGCTCATAACTTGTGAGACCTATGTGAACCTTGTACTCTAATACCAAGCTGTCACAACCCAATTCCCACTATATGACGTGATGGGACCCAACGTCGTCATTAGGCAAGCCAACGGTCAGCTATCCATTTAATTGTTCATTTTATTAATTTAAAGTCATGAATTTTATTTAATAGAGAAACCAAGAATAATAAAAAATGGTTTTGTAAAATATAAAATAAAACATACGAGTGAAAGGGTATTATTAACATACAATATCATAAATATCTACTAGCAACTCCCAAAATCCGATGTTACAAGTGCACAAGCAAACTAGTAAAATATACAAAACATCCTACAACTATTGTCTAAAGTAAGATAGACAGAAAAGTAAATACAACAAGGAAGAGACGCTAGGTTTTGTAGAACGGAGCGTAGGAAGCAGCTCACCACTAGGTCTCCAGGTAGCGAGGATACTCGCCTGACTGGCCACCAGATGCACCTGCCTCAGATCCTGCATGATTCGTGCAGAAGTGTAGCATAAGTACGTAAGGAACGTGTTTGAAGAAGTAGTGACGAGGGGCTGACATCAACACTTACTAGAGACCGATAAATAAGGTGCAGGAATTGTAAATAGGCATGAAATACAACAGTAACAATGGAATGGGAAACAATAAATAATGATTCTTTAACATAATATCAATTTAAAACCTCCAAGTATCACATGCCAATATTAACCCATAAAAACCCACCAAGTAATTATCAAGTCCCAAGTCAAGAATGAGATACCAAGTATAATCGGACTCTAGCAACATCACACACGATTTATGTTGAGGTCGTACGACCCGATCCAAAATAGTGTGTACACTGCAGAGGTTCGATCAGCCCGAACTATAGATGCATCTAATATATTGCCGAGGCATTCGGTTTGATCCACAGGAATAGAGAAACTCGACAAACTCCGATCAATGACTACTACATAGAAATAATACTCAAAGAAGGCATAATTTCCATTAACAATCAAGTATTCCGCCAAAATTCAAGGTAATGAAGCCCGGTCTCATAAAATCCCATATCAAATTTTAACTATAAATTCAAATAACTAAACTAACAAGTTCGCTTAATACAAGTATTGCATGGTAAAGTCCTAAGTCTACACGGACATGAGCATTCCTTTAGCTATGTACGAACTCTTGTCACGTAGCGCGTATGTAGCACCCACAATTATTAGCAAATAACAATTAAAAACACCTACAGGGATAATTCTCTCTTACAAGGTTAGGCAAGAGACTTACCTCGTTTCCAAGTCCTCTTCCCGGTCTACAATTCATACTAATAGCCTCAAATCGGTGTCGAGCAATTCGAAACTAGCCAGAGGTCGTGTAAACTAATCAATATATGCTCAAAAGTTCATAATTTAACTATTAGAATAATTACCCAACCCAATTTAGAAGATTTCTTAAATTCACCCTTGGGCCAACTTGCTTGGATTCCGAAAATTTTCGTAAATAAATGTTACCCATAACCTTACGAACACAAATATATAATTTCTACTCAATTCCATAATTATTTTCGTAGTCCAATCCCATTTTTACCAAAACCTAGACTTTTCAACAAAATCCTAAAATTTTCACAATTTACATGTCAAAATCTACCCATAATCTATGTATTAAACTCACATTATATAGAGATTACTTACCTCAAGGTGCTAGGTGAAAAGCCCTCTCTAAAGAACTCTAAAATTGTCCACAAGTTGAGATAAATGAACAAAATGAGCCTAAGTCCCATTTTTAATCAAGTTACTACTCAGTGAATCCTTCTTCATGATCGCGACAATAGCCTCACGATCGCGAAGGCAAAGCGGCCAAGGTTCTAAAAATGCACATCGCGAGCGCGATGCAAGCCTCACAAATGCGAAGTCTTTCCTGACCTACCCTACGCAAACGCGAAGACCAACAGCCTGCCCCCTCCCCAGCCAGCATTACCCTACGTAAGCACGAACCCAAGCACGTGAACGCGATGACTAGTGGCCTAGAGCATCGCGATTGCGAGCTCCTTTTCGCGAACGTGAAGAACAAAATTTCCCCCATCTCAATTCCTTTATTGTGAACGTGATTTCTTCTCCGCATTCGCAAAAAAGGAAACTAGAACAGCAAATTGTAGTAATTTGAACTTAGCTCCGGGTGGTCTGAAACTCACCCCAGCCACCCGGAACCTTATTCAACTGCACCAACAAGTCCATAAATATAATACGGGCTTGCTCGAACCCTGAGAACACATAAAAAAACATCGAAACTAAAGATCGCACCCCAAAACCAAATTAATCAACTTCTGAACTTCAAACTTCTTCAACTAGCTCCAAACGCGTTAAATCATATTTAGACAACTCGGAATGACGCCAAATTTTGCGTACAAGTCATAAATCACCATACGATCCTATTCACATGCTCGGAATCCCATACGAACATCAATAACACCAAAGTCTACTTCAAACCAAATTTAAAGGACTTGAAAATCTTCAATGTGCCAACTTTCACCATTAAGCACCGAAACGCTCCCGGATCACCTGAGACTCGATACGAACACACGCCGAGGTCCAAAATCATCATAGAAACCTATTGGAACCATCAAATCTCAGTTCCGAGGTCGTTTACTCAAAATGTTGACTCAAGTCAAACTTGGCCATCTAGGCCATTATTAAGGAACTAAGTGTTCTGATTTCAATCTGAATCCTTCCAAAACCAAACCAACTGACCCCGCAAGTCATAAAACAGTAGAAGCACATACCATAAGTATCAATTAGGGGAACGGGGATCTAAAAAGTAAAACGACCGGTCGGTGTCACGACCTAGAATTTCCACCATCGTGACCGAGATAGCGCCTAACATCCACTTGCTAGGTAAGCCGACGTTAATAAAAAAATTAACCAATTTTCAGCAATTAACTCAATTACTGACAATAAATGAAAATAAACTCCAAATCTAACACAATGCTAATATAAACAATGTGAAACTAACTAATCCCAGAAACAACGTGATACTAACTAGAAGTCTACAAACATAGTCGGAAATTAATACAACTGTTCGAAAGAGATAAATAGTAAAGGTAGGAAATGGAAGGGGGCTTCAAGGTATGTGAACGCCAACAAATCTTTCCTCGAGTCTTCGTATAAAAGTTATCCGAGCCGACGCACCTCTAAGCACCGCTGGACTAATACCAGTATCTGCACAAGAAGTACAGAAGTGTAGTATGAGTACAACTGACCCAATGTACTCCGTAGGTGTCGAGCCTAACATCGACGAGGTAGTACAAGGCTATGACAAGAAACCTACGTAAAAACTCTGTACAAATATATATAAAGCAGCAAAATAACAAGAATAATGATAAAATATTAATTAGGGACATGCAAAAGGGGAGAATATCATAAAAATAGCAAGTACGATATCCCAAAATAACATCTTCCGAATTAATCAAAAATATAACGAAGTAGATCACCAAAACCGAAAAATCAGATAAAGCAATGATATGAAAATGAATGGCACGACATTACCCTTCGTGCTTTTACTCTCAAATCTATCAATATATGATAATCAATTCAAATAAGGCACGGCAACACTCTTCGTGCTTTTCTCTCCTCCTCACTAAGCAATAATACAAATCTGAATAATAAAAATCAAGGCAGGAAACAATTTCACTTCAAATATAGCGCCACGATATCAAACTCGACTTCAAAATATACAACATCTTTGAAATAAACAATAAATACGAAACGAATAATTTAAATAAGTAATAATCTAACCTAAGCATGGATATCATGATTAACAAAACAATTTAATACAAAGAAAATAATTTTCACTTGCATGCTTTACCCAATGACAACGCATAGATACTCATCACCTTACATATACGTTGTCCCCATACATAAAACACGTCAAAAATAGACCAACAAGTCCTAATCCCTCAAGTCAAGGTTAACCACGATACTTACATCACTCCGCAACCAAATCAATGCTCAACTGTGGATTTTCCTCTAGAATTAGCCTCCAAGCCAATCAATCTAACCAAATATAGTTCTAATAATTCAAAATAAGCTTTAGAAACTACCCACGAGTGAAAAAGATTCAATATTTAATAATTTTAGAAAAAGTCAACCCCTGGTTTGCTTGGTCAAAACCCAAGATTCGGACCAAAACCCAAATTCATTCAACTCCGAACCCGATTATGTGATTAGTTTCGAAATGTGACCTCAATTTGAGGTCTAAATCTGAATGTTCGAAAATCCCCAATTTCTACCTAAATCCCTAATTTTTACCATGAAAAATCATAGATTAAAGGTTAAAAGCAATAGTTGTTTATGAAAATGTAAGGAAACAAGTTAAAATCTACTAACCTATAAAGTTGAGATGAAAAACCTCTTCAAAATCGCCTCTAGGCCGAGCTCAAACTTGAAAATGGTAAAAAAATGGGAAGAATCCCGATTTTGGACTGTTTTCAATCACTGGAGTCAGGTCTTCTACGCATTCGCGAAGGACCTGACGCTATCACGAAGCACAACGACCCAATTAGCCTTCGCGTTCACGAGATACTCTTGGAGTTCGCGATGGCCTCTCCCCCCTGGCCTTCGCGTTTGCGAGCCTAGGCTCGCGTTCGCGTAGAATATCAAACAACTCCCTTCTCAGACCCCATAACCCTACGCGTTCGCGAGTGGACGGTCGTGTTCGCGAAGGGTAAGCCCCCACTACTTCTCGTTCGTGACAGTTTCCTCGCATTCGCGAAGAACGATTTCCACCCCAGCCCAGATTCCCCTTCGCGATCACGAAGCACATTGCACCAGACATCAGCAATAGCCAAAACCAGCAACATTTCAAGTCCAAAATGGTCCATAGCCTAGTCCAAACTCATCCGAGCCCCTCGGACGCCAAACCAAACATGCACACAAGTGTAATAACATCATATGAACTAGCCGGCACGATCAAAATACCAAAATAACGCCTAAAGAACTACAAATCGGACATCAAAATACATGAAATTTTTAAAGAAACTCAAGAACTTTCGAATTCTCAACCGAGCGTCCGAATCCTATCTAATCAACTTCGTTTTATACCAAATTTTGCAAACAAATTTTAAATAGTAAAATGAGCATATACCAAGTTCCAAAACTGGAATCCGAACCCGGTAGCATTAAATTCAACCTACGGTCAAACCTAGAAAATCATTAAACCTTCAAATTACTAGTTTTCAACAAATCAAGTCAAATCAAGTTAGAGACTTCTAAATTTAATTTCGTGCAAACGCCCAAGTCCAAAATCAAGATACGGACCCACCTGGATCGTTAAAATACCAATCGTGGGTCATTTACACAAACTATTGATCGTAGTCAACTCAATTCAATTTTAAAGCTGAAATTCATGTTTTCTTCAATTTTTCACATAAAATCTTTCTGAAAGAAGACACGCACTGCGCACGCCAAATCAAGAAATACTAAACAGAGCTAATCGAGGTCTCGAAATACAGAAATAAGGGCTAGAACTCAAAATGACCTATCAGATTATCACAGGGTCGTTACAAAATAAATTTTTGAAGATTTAGACCTCAATTTGAGGTCAGATCTATAAATAAATCACATATTTGGACTCGGGGATGAATTGGTAATCGTGATTTGGTTTTGATTTTGGATATCGACCAAGTAGGCACGGATTGGATTTTTGTTGACTTTTCCAAGTATGTTAAAGATCGAGCCATTTTTATTATTAGGAGGATTCCTTAAGCTTGTTTTGACTTATTTGAGCATTATTTGACTAGATTCAGGTTGTTTGGAGGCTTGTTGTTAGATTATTTATCTTATTTGGGAAAGAGGTAAGTATCGTGGTTAACCTTGATTTGAGGGAATTAGGTTATAAATGCTTTACTTGCTATGTGTTTTGTCATGGGTTAAAGCATGCGGATAGAAATACTTTTATTCATGTCTTTTCTTATTTCATCCCTTATTCTCTTGTGCTATGTTGGATTGTGTGACTACTTGATTGTTCACGTGTTAATGACCTTGTTTGAGTTCTTGTTGAGATATTTGAGTGATATTAGATCTTGAATATTGGATTGCCTATCACACTTTGTTTGTGTTCATCTTTTCCTTAATGAATTATGCTTATTCATTTTTTTTGATATTATATGATGAACTTTGTCATCTTTGGTTGCTTGTTGAGTGTTCCACATGAATTAATATGTTGGATCGGGTTGCTTGTTGCAAGCTTCTTAGAGTTTAAATAACTATTTTTAAACTCTGTTATAAGGTTCCTTGGGTAGATTTTTGAATAGCCTACACAATTACATCATCGGCCTCATTGAGATGTTGCAGGGGAAAATACTACCAAACTTATCTCGCCATGTGTTCAATCCATAACCTCGGACGTTTATGGGCATCTCAGCGTTGAGAGGACTGAAATTAGCCTCCTCCTCCTCATCATCTTCTTTTTCATCTTCGGAAGTTTCTTTTTCCTCACTATCACCATCATTTTTCCCTTTTAATCCTCAAGAATTTTACTTTTCTCATCATCATCAGTATCTTTTTCTTCTTCTACCGATGTATTATTAATAAATTTTTTTCGTTTATTACTAAATTCAGCCAACACACAAAAATCATCTATTTCTTCATAATCTAATCTCGATCTTTTCTTATTATTCCTTGAATGTTCGTTGCTCTTGCTGGTCGATATACTATATCTGCCACTATTTTAATCTCTAATATTTTCTCGTTTACTTATTCTTCGATTTGCCATGATTGTGATGCAGGATTGGAGATAAAAAGTATGCAGATTAGAAAAAATCACGCAAAAATATACACTGAACGACGAACAATTAAAAAAATAAAAAAATTATGGTTCCACATATGTATTAGCTCTGCAACTGTAAAAAGCTTGAAATCGTTGCTTTCCAAGAAAATGAAAGAAGTAGAACTTCAACAAATTATTTCTAGTAATTGTTTAACGTGATTATGATAATGAATTTTGTTATAAACCTAAATGATTTTGGAGAGCCAGAATTTTTCTGTTGAGAGAGGGAGAATCGCCAAAGAGAATAATTGTTTAAGTTCTATTTGGTTTGGAGCAAAAATTATACCCTATTTGTTTGGTTTTATTTTTTGTTCCATAAGTTATAAAAATTCAAAATGGCCCCGACCAAACTTAAAATAAATAAAAATAAATAGGGGATCAAAATCTAAAATATAGTTTTTTGGGGCTCTGCCAACAACTTCTTCCTGGTTATCTTAAAAGGACAAAGTCTTTTGCTTTATTTCATAATAAGTTTCCTTCAGTATTGCTCCAACTGATAGTTGCTAATGATAACAATCAACGTCTGGCTAGATTATTACTTTGGGTGGAAGAACTATTTTATGAATTTCTAAGAAATAGCGTGTATTATTTATTTCACAATAAATTTATTGCTTTACCAGCTGTAGGTAGAGAGGCAGAATGACTGAAAAATCGGATCCTTAATATAAAATTATGACCACAATCAATGTCAATTATTCGCTTATACGGTGATATAAAGTAATTATGTCTAAGGCATTTAAAAAAGTAAAAAATAAAAATCTAAACATATTATTTTGAGACATGAGTATATAGAGAACTGATATCTTATAGAATTATCACAGTTATTTATGTCAGGTATAAAGATAATTTTGCTGACTCACTAACTAAAGGACTCGCGAGGGATATAATAAAGTATACTAAAAGCGTTATGGATCTAATATAATTTAAATTTGTCACTAGTAATGAAAACTTTAATTTTCTTATTGTGTTGTAATACTAAGGGTTCAAAAGGAAACAACAAGTTACAGTTTATGACAGTTAGAAAGTACAAAACATTATAATGCTTAAGAAAAGAGGGTGAGTACGAAGTTACTCTTAATGAAGAAATAAAGTTCAGATAAAAAGCTAAATAAGTCCATGCTAAGGATTTGGTTTAGTCTTTACCTATATAAACATAAGAAGTAGTGCCGCTTCGATTAAAGTCAGGGATGAAAACTTTTTAAGTATTTATAAATTCAAAATGTAGCACAAGGCCATAATTGAATGCTAAAGCTTACGGTGAACACGATATGAATTTGATAAGGTAATATGTATAAATCTTTTCTGTCTTGCCATTAAGAAATTTTGCTTCAATATAACATAACTTAACCAGCTGATAGAGAGAATGATGGGATGGTGATGGATAGATTATACAAATATTAATTAAAATATCTTTCATTAATAATTTTTTTAATTTAATTTATGAGTATTATAACGGCATATTTCATGAAAATTGTCATATTTTAAACTGAAAAAAGAAATTATTAGAACAACATATAAAAGAGAAAAAGCTTTTGAAATCAACAACAGAACAACAAGAACAACAAGTACTTGACCAGGTAAAACAAGACGAGAAAAATTGAAATGAGAATTCTACCAAGAGAATTGTGACTCAACTTCAAACATATATGACGTTCATCTAAAACATGGCATCTGAAAAAGATTGTAGTTCTTGAAGCCTCATTTCTATCGCTTCAAACATATTATGATTTTGACTTTCAGATAAAATCATGACTATGTTACCAAATTCTTACAACGCAGAATAGTCTACTTCAGTACCAAAATTCAAACTTTATATATTTTTATTCATATATAAACATAAAGGATTTAGATAACCCTAAGGAGGGTTATAACTACGTGTTAACGAAGACTGTGGATATGACCATTAGCATTTGGATATGATAATATATCTGAAACATAGTTTGAAAGGTTATAAGAATATTTAGAAGCGGGGAGAAGTAGCATCAAATGGTTTGAAAGAAGTTAGGAGATATCGAAAGTAACACATAACCTAACTTCAAAAGACTACAATTTCATTGTATAAAAAAATTCCATGGTTAATGTGTGAAATTGTAGTTTTTGGAATCTAGTCTTCGATTGCTCAAATCGTTCATCATTTGAACTTTCCTATAACTAAGTTATAATCTATTAGAGATGCGTAACACTGAAAATTGCCTAGAGACTTGTCAGTTCCAGGACTAGTAGGATCGGTGGCTGCCCAAAACTATAAAATAAAGATACAGGGGCAGATCTTTAAGTTTGGATTTTGGGGGTTAGGGCGGAGAGCTCAAAAATTATAATTTTCAAAGATTTGAATACTTGGGGGTAATTTCACCACTTCTAATTGATATATGTTGTATATGTAAGAGTTTGAATGGTATCATGGTTAGAGTTGCTAACCTAGTTATTTATTATTAGTGATTGGCAGAGAATTAAAAAGATGACAAATAGTGAATGTGGGTAAACAATGTAATGATCCTCATCTATACTATTATCACGATCCGAAATCCTATCTTAAGGATTTGGAGAGAATGACTTTATGAAATTCTCTCCTTTCCGAAGCTGCACAAGGCCCCCCAGAACAAAGCCCC